>WNYA01001048.1:0-94000 GCA_019512145.1 Engystomops pustulosus
CTATATATGTACATATATCTATAACCCAGACCTGAATGCTATAAAACAGTGGCATACTATATAATGTACATTATCTATGTATATACACAACCCGAGTGCTGTAATTAGCATAATATATACTGTACATATATCTATACATAGACCTGAAGTTCTGTAAGACATGGGCATACTATATACTGCACATATATCATACATATACCCAGACCTGAAGTGTTGTAATACATGGGAAGGCTAGATATCATATTGCGTGTATGTATATAACGTGCTAGACTATATATAATGTATAACGCAGTGCTTACTACTCACCTGCGGTATCGCTGGGAGTGGATGGTGTGACAACCGCCTGCAGTACTGATCTGTCCCGTGTAGCAGTGAGTACAGCGCCACGGCTGCTCCCTATAATACGCAGACAGCAGGAAGTCACATGCACACCCTTGGCTGACTGCTGTAGCTACAGAGCTGGAGGGCCTGTGCTGACGTCATCATGATTGTGGGAGGAGTCAGGCTCTGGTTGCTGGAAGCGCTTTGTGAACAGACTAGACCCGTTGTCAGACCTATGTGTAGTGCAGCTATGTGTGTATCAGGGTGTATGTTATAGCAAGTGTCCTTTGGGTTTTTATAGAGCCTATGTGTGTGTGGTGTACAGTATGGGAAAATGTGCAAACAAG
The DNA here is from genome assembly GCA_019512145.1 of Engystomops pustulosus. Lineage (NCBI taxonomy): Eukaryota > Metazoa > Chordata > Amphibia > Anura > Leptodactylidae > Engystomops > Engystomops pustulosus. The sequence goes on from WNYA01001048.1 coordinate 669, forward strand.
TTTTTTTAAGTTGGCATAAGGAAACCCCCTCTTTTAGCTATTTACCCATCTTACACATAATACTATTTGTACTTCTACCCCCACCCCTCCTCACATGGTGTGGTCCCTGTTCTCTATCTTCCTCTACTTAGCCGCCTCCTGTCCTCTAGTCTCTTTGTGTGCCCCCTGTCCTCCTGTAGCCTTCTCTGTCCTCCAGCCTCCTTATTGTGGCCTCCTGTAGCCCCCTGTCCTCCACCTCCTCCTGTAGCCACTTGTCCTCCAGCCTCCTCCTGTAGGCCACTGGTCCTCCAGCCTCCTCCTGTTGCCACTTGTCCTCCGGCCTCCTCCTATAGCATCTAGCCTCCAAGCCTCCTCCTGTCCCCCAGTCTCCTCAGCAGCCCCCTGTCCTCTTTTCCTTCCTGTCCCACGCCTCCTTCTGTCATCTAGCCTCCTGTCCTTTTGCCTCCTCCAGTAGCCTCTAGCCCCTCCAACCTCCTCCTGTCCTCCAGCTTTGCATGTCTCCAGCAGGTGGTGGGAGATATGAAGGGAGAGGCTGATTCAAATGTTTCTCATTGGGGCAACCCATGAGGTGTATGTATGAATCCCTGGATGATGGTGCAACACCCTCGCCAATGCAAGGCAGAGCTGTGTTTGCAAATATGTCCCACCATGTAGCTTGCAACCTTGTAGGGTCTGATTAGCCTCACAGCATGTCACACATAACACAGATGACTCTGCAGTGGTAGATCCTGCCTGGTAAGCAGGAGTTAATTGCTTTATGTGATGTCATATGTGTCAGCCAATCACAGGTGTTATACTTTGTCTCTGTGAGCTGAGCTGTGAGCTGAAATGTAATTGGAGGAGTAGCCACCACCTGACCAGGGGAGTAACAAGATCCCTGGAAACTTCAGTGCAGTGTGAGGAGAGAGTTCACTCTCTCAGATTAGAGACTCGAGGAGTCAGTGCAGCTAGCACATCAGACCAAGCAAGTGAGCCCAGCTCCCTGCCTGAGTGTAGTGAGTTAGTGAGTGAGGAAAGGGATATCATCCACTTCCAGGGTGATATCTGAAGCAATCCGGATAAAGCTGAAGCATCCTATTAGGACACAGCTACCTCACAGCCTGCCCTCTGCATCCAGGCTGGTGATCTACATCCTGTGCTCCCTCCAACTTGCATCTCAGCAATCTACACCTTCTGCTTAGAATCTGGCACGTGTGCGGTTCCTGTCGGTTCCAATAAAGAACTGTAAGTTGGTTTTTGTTCAACCTCTGCCTCCGTCTGGTCCCTGCTACTACGGCTGTCACCATCACGGGCACCCTGTCCACCACACAGAGACTCATCCTCTAGAACCAAAGGGTGCCCCAGAGATCCTCTATAGCAGCCTCTCCCCTCATCATTTCTTGCCAACACCACCCTGCTGGAACCTGCCAGGCTGTAGGACAGCCCTCCGGTTCCCCATACAAGCACCGTGACAAGCGTGCCTAGGCCGCAACCCCAGCCACTCAGGTACTGCGGGCCCCGGCTGACTCCAGGCCCCGAGAAGGCTAGGCCTCGGTGGGGGATGTTGCAATGGAGGTTGGGAAGCCTGGTATGGTGAAGCAGCCTAATACAAGGATTACAAACGAGGTACATTGTGCAAGCAATTTACATTTTTTATTCAACTTCAAACGGCAGGCAATGGCTAGACAGTAACAGCAGATTGAAAAAAGCTGGAAAGCTGATGGAGATAGCTGGTCCGCAGGAAGGTTGCTCACAGCCTGGAAGTAACTTCAGGCTGGGCTGGTAAATATGGAACCAAGTCTGGATCGTGGACCTCTGCTCTGAGGATTAGTCTCCTGATTTGCCCTGGGTGCTAGGCAGTGGCCTGAGTCACCTGACCTGCTTCTCACTCTGCTTATGGAACTGCAGACAACCATGAGGTCTGGTTCTCTCTGAAGATCCTGTGCTCCCGCGCACTCTGGGGCTTTTTTATACTCCCTTGGTCAGGTGGCAACACTCTCCAATCAGCTTCAACATCATATCAGTGGTTACAGACAATTGATGTACTGTTGCCTAACCATGCATGGCGGCAACTTCAGTTACTAAGATTACCTAGTAGCTTATGGATGAGTTGCGCAAGCTCACACAAATAGATCCTGACAATAGAAGCGAGGTTCTATTTGCAACACCACCTTGCCTATGCCATTAGCAGGGGTGTTGCACATGTACACTTAGTCTCAGGCCAGGGGCCAATCGCCTGTATACAAAGCTTGAGATTGTTTATTCCATCAAAACGCCTTCCTTTCCCCAGTATATCAAGGGACTACAGATTGATCCCACAAAGTTTTGGTGTGCAGAGATCTATCGCTCTCATCTCGTTGTTGCTACTAGTTGGCCAGGTCTGGTCAAGGATGCATGAGGCTTTTGTGAGTTCCTGCACTTTCTGTGCCCGAAATAAGCCATCATATCTCAAGCAGCAGGTCTCCCCTATAACCCAGCTGCCTGTGGACTCACGTGGCCATGGACTTTGGTTACGGATCTTCCGCCATCTTCAGTAATACTTCAACGGGTGGTCACAGACCATTTCTCTAAATGTCCCACTTTGGTTCCTACTGCCTGGTCTGCCCGCCGAGCCACTTATTGCTAGCTTTTCTTTCTCCACATCTTTTGGTTTCATGAACTTCCTCAGCACATTGTCTCGGCCAAGGTGTCCAGTTTTGTTTCCAGATTCTGGCGTTCCTTGTTCAAACAACTTCAAGTAAAGCTGGACTTCTCCTCCGCCTATAATTTTACAGTCAACAGGCATTGAATAGAGTCAATCAGACTCTGGGCTGTTATCTACGGAACTTTTGTTTCCGCTTGACAGACGACTGGTCCACTCTGTACCCTGGGCGAATACTCAAATAATTCCATGGACTCTGAATCTGCTGTTGTCCAATCTCCTTCTTTTATTGTCTATGAACTACTTCCACGGGCCATCTCATCCTTTTCCGTGCCTTCTGATGTTCCTGCAGTAGAAGAATTGGTACAAGACCTCAAGTACATCTGGGGAGAAAACTCCAGCAGTCTCTACTTCGGACCATCCACCCACACCAAAACCCAGGCTGACAAGAAATGGAGGCCTCCTCCCAGACTTCCTCGTCCGGGTGATTAAGTGTGGCTGTCCTCTAGATGCTTGGCATGAAGATTCCCACTTAAAACTTGGGTCCATTTGAGGTGCGCCGCATTAACCCTGTGGCTTAACTCTCCTTCCTCCCACCATGTGCATCCCCGACTCCTTCCTTCCACGTCTCCCCTTCTAAGCTTGTCCTTCTGAAACCTTCTCCTCGCAAAAAGCTCCTCCTTCTACTGTCTCAGGTACTCTGCTGACTAAGCACTCCACGTCTTACAATCTGCTCCTCCAGTGGCTTCTCTGTGGCTCCCCGCGCACATCCTTGCCTCCTGTAGAGCCACGGGTGTGCCAGCTCTGTAAGATTTAAATGGCCAGCGCGCCGCTAATTGGCACTGGCCAGCTGCTGACCTGTGAATAGCCAGCCTCTTCCGTGACCCCTGCGCCCTTTGTGTCTCATACCCTAGAGAAAGCTTTCTCTTGCTATTCCTGTTGTATATCTGTTGTCACCTTCTGCTACATTCCTGACCTTGATTCTCTGCTGCCCTTGACCTTGTGCTATGTCCCCGACTCTGAATCTGTGCCGCCTGTTCTCCACCTTCTGCCTGACCCACTGCTTGCCGATTCTGTGCCTCGCTGGCATCCTCTGCAGGCAAAGTTGCGCCCTGTTGAGCGACCTAGTGGTACCACGCTCCGCATCCAAGTCCACAACCCGGTTTGCGGCAGTTCTAGTGAATACCGGGTGCCAATTAGACTACTAGCTCCCAGGTGTGCTAACGGTCATCTATGAACAGTGGTCCAGTGGGTCCACTACCACCAACACTGGACAAATATTGATATCATTGGTTACTATTTCGAAAGATGATGTTTTTATTTTGGTGTTATCCGCAAGATGTAGGACAATACTGTGTGCTGACATATATTTGATATCTGATTAGTAGTGGTTCACATCAATGTATTCTCCATATCCTGAAGTATTTTTCCATCTTGCAAAGTATTTAGCCCAATTCTCCCCTATACAGCATCAGCTATTATTTTTTATTGATGTACTGGTTTTTTATAATAAATTTGCCCTTTTTTATGATCTATGGGTCATTAACTTGTGTGGGTTTTTTGTGCCTGTTTCTAATGACTTTTCAGGAAGAATAAGACATGATGGAGGATTAAAACCAAACCCAGTATATCTATTTCCCACAAATTCCCAACTGTAGACCATTGTTTTAATGGTGGTTGCATCTCTTCAGTACAGTGTAAAGAATTTCACACATAAACATATGACACTTCACTACAGCGTAGGAGAAAGTGAAAAAAAGCCGGTCCACCACCTTAGGATCATCAGAGCTGTACACTTTCGGTGGTCGTCTTCTGGGTGCACGGAGAGACTAATCTATAGCCGTATAGCACATGCAGGATAAAGGAGTGGTAAGAACCGGCAACAGCATGAGACCGTCATGTGTTACGACGCAAAAATTCTTCTTTATAATAAAAACGTACATAACACGAGGAAACAAGCGGTTAACGCGTTTCGACGGATACCGTCTAATCATAACCTATCTAACATGTCAACCAGCCGCCTTTTATATAAAACAGCTGAGTGTAGAAAAGAGGAACTCCCTCTATACCTGGACGTCACTAGGTCCGGGTCGCGCCTCCCGCTCAACATACCCTAAACTCCTCCCCCTTAGTCACATGATCGGGAGCGTGGCTCGGAACCGTGCGGTGGCAGCAAGTAGTAAACAAACCATTAATAAAACACTTATGTATATAAAAATGACCTTATACAAGTACCTAATCAGCTGATTTTGTATAAACAATGTATTGAATAGGCACAGAGTTGAAATGTACTGTTGGGAACAAACTCAAACTCAATCGGACTAACATTACAGCACCCGTAATTTGACTCTATAACACGTGAACCTATACCTAACATAGCACATACTGTATACATGCCTGTTATGGGGGCTGATATTTGGAGAAGATAGGGGGAGGAAGATATAGGTATAAGAAATCAGTGATTATATCTAATTACGCAAATGGATTTGGCATAAAGACTGTAATGTTATGGTATACAACACACTATATCATGAAGTATCATTATACGAAGTAGACATCCTGTCTTTTTAGCATCCTTGTGGGTTTTCTAGTTTTCCATTACAAGATCCAATAACTACTCTCTTGTTTTTTTAGTTTCTCCTTCATCTAACCCCTCTTATTGGGTATGAAACCTTCTCAAAACCCGTCCAGAGAAATATAACACGTAGATTTGTTTGTGTGTTTCCTAAAGTGTCTGGGAGGCCCGCTGATATCCCCACCGGACTCGTTAGTGATGTCTGCAAGAACGGCGTATCCTGACTTTGTGAGAGGACCTGTGGTATGGCCTATATATTGAATGTTACAACTTATGCATTTGATGGAATATATGGCGTTGCATGTTTGCAGTTAAGGTTACGATTGAATAGGGTAAATTCTGCCTAGTGGTGCTAGATACTATATTCGTGTCCACGTTACCCAAATCTGCCATGCCCTTACTTGTGTTGTGGCCACAATTTATATGCATCCTTTAGTGTTTAGCCATGTCCCACCGGAATTCCTGTTTCTGGCTTTTGAAACAGGCTAGGGGAGAGAGCATTACCCAGAGTAGGAGCTCTCTTGGCAACATCATTTTGATGCCACTATCCAGTAATTGTGTAAGACTTGGGTCCTGCAATAAAATCGGAATACATTTTTGAACTATTTTTGTGATTTCTTTATATTGTCCTACTATAGGCCTGTAGAAAAATCAAGGGGTCTTGGGTTTTGGGGTTTCGCCTTCTCTTCCATTACTGCCCCTTGTTGTTCTTTATGTTTAAATCTTTTTCTTATCTACTAGTAGTCCCTGTTGGGATGTCATTTGAAATCTTATTCTCACATTCTTAATATGCCTTTTTGATAGCCTCTCTGATGGAGTCTAGCCTTGAGAACTGTGTTTTTTTCTTTTTTCAAAATCATCATTGTCAGAACAGTTTCTTTCTTAAACGTATCATTCCCCAATATGGTATGTTTCTGTATTTACATGGGGGGATGACAGGAGAAAGCTAACCAGGGTGGTGTTTCTCGCCAGCTCCTTCCCTATAGGGTAAACTTCTAACCTGTTCCGCCCTCTCCTATTAAAGTTACGTCCTAAAAATGGGATAGAATTTTCCTCCAAACATGGACGTAAATTTAAATTCATGGGGTTGTCATTAAGATAACTTACAAAATTGTCAGGATGTCTTCTGACCCTTTCCCATAATACCCACACCAGGCTCTCATGTAACCGACCAAACCCATACTATCGACGCCTGAAATGTAGGTTGGAAGATAAAAATATATAAGCCTCTTCCCATTGTACATAATATGTTTGGCAAGGGAGGGGAGAAATTGGCCCAGGGGGCCCCCTCCCACTTGCAAATAGTTCTGCCATCGAAATAAAAGAAATTTGTTTTTGGTAGTATAAACCCGTGGCTAGAACTATGTTACTCCTTTCATTATTGTACTGAAGTACTTAAACTGTCTAATGCCTACGGGTAGAAAGCATGCAAACCTAATTCGTGTGGTATAGAATGATACAGGCTGTAACGTCACATGACGCCCAGTTTTATATTCCTTTGTCCATTTTTAAACTCTTTTCATGATCTGTAATAGATTGTTTTTTGTGTTCACGTAAAAAAGATGGGGTGACTCTGGTGATGGGCTGAAGGAGATGATCTAGCCATCGCCTAGTCTTTTCAAACCACACCCCCCCAATCCCCAGCCACCAATGGTCGTTAAAGGTGGCAGAAAACATTTTTTGTAACTTTGGGGAGTGAGTGAAAGACTGGCTTAATGGGGTCCTTCACATATAGGTAGTGCTTCTCTTTCTTGTGATTAACCCCAGCCGTTAAACCTCCTCCCAAATCTTTTGGATAAGCATTTTTTGCCACTTGAACGGTTTGGTGTTAAACTCTAGGGTACGGGTAGGTTGTGTCCTATCTTTCATAAATGTCCTCATCTAAGGAAGTTTTGTAGAGGCGGGGGGCATCCATACTACTATGAATGGCCCCCCCCTTTTCTGCCGACCTGTATGGTCAAAATCTGAATCCTCCTTAACCTTAGTTTTGTAGGGCCTCTCTCCTCACCTTTAGTTAAATTATGGTGTAAGTGTTGTGTGACCTTTCTCTTAAAACCCTCTTGTGGCAGTGCTACAGTTCTTTCTTCCACTTGTCTTTGCAAATTGTCCAGGAACGGAACCCGTTGAGTTATGGGTATAAGTCCAGTGTTGGAATAGGATACTCATGTTAACAAAGAATTATTACTTCACATTGTTCACAACTTAGAGATCTTAATGTTAGTACAATTACCCTGTTCTTGGAAATCACTGATTTACATCAGATCTCATCAGGTCTGCTATATAATCATTGTGTTTTATTGTCCAACAAAAACTGAATTCTCAGTTGGACTCATCTATATTTGCATACGGCACGATTAAAATATCGTCCTCTTGAACGTTATATGTACGTGCTAATTTGTTAATGTCCAATAGATATTAAATAAATTAAAGTCCACGAAGCTACGCTACCGCTGTAGTGAAGGTTGTCATATGTTTATTTATGTGTAAATTGAGCCCGATAAGCCGCAGTCTCCCCGTAAACACCTAGATCAATATAGTCGTCAAGTCGTCACAAAATGTCACAACCACGAGGAATTGGACACAGATCGCGAGCCATGAATACTTTCCTCTAACGATACTAGGAGGAATAGAGCACCACTATTTTTCAATACAGGCCCTCAGAGTCTGATTCTGTGGCCAATTGATTTTTGTATCACTTGGGACAGAAACTTTTGGACAAACGTAAGATGAAAAGGAGCTCTGTTTGGTGGGATGCCGAGCTTTTAAGCTCACTAATATATAGAAAAACATGATACCCTCAGGGGGGGAGGGTTAGAATCAAAAAAAATACCCCCAACAGAGTACTACACCAAAACTTTTTTTGTGAGAATTGGCATGAGTGCCATTGAGTGAATGTTCGCATAAAAACTGATGCCGACTTATAGTGGAACAGAACAAACCATCCTCTCAGACTCAAAAATGAGATCAACGACCGGTGTTTGTTTTTCAGAACACTTCAAAAAGTTTCTACGCGGAGCAAACTTATTTGCAACAACATCAGCTTATTGCGAAAAGGTTCAAAATGGTTGGAAGACCAATTATTACTGGCAATAAAAAGGAAAAATTTGAACGTGACAGCAAATAGATCATGTAACAATTAGGTATATGTCTGGAAACGCGAGACACAGGTCATATGCCAATACATAGTACACCTAGATCCGAACAGGGTTTAGACAGTTTACCCTATAGGAAGGAAGATGGCGAGAAACATACCCACCCTGTTTAGCTTTCTCCCTGTAATCCCCACCATGTAATACAGACCATACCATATGGGGAACGATACGTTTTAAGAAGAAACTGTTCTGACAATGAATGATTTTGAAAGAAAAAAACAGTCCCCAGGCTGACTCCATCAGTGAGGCAATCAAAAAGGCATTTATTAAGAAATGCTGAGATAAATTTCAAATACGATCCCGACCGGCCTACTATAGATAAGAAAGAATTTAATACCATAAAGAACACAAGGCAGTAATGGAAGAGAAGGCGAAAACCCAGACCCCTATTATTTTTTCTACAGCCTATAGTAGACAATATAAAAATCACAAATAGTTTCAAAAATGTATTCCGATTTTAATTGCAGGACACCAGCATACTTTACACATGCTCTGGAATATGGCATCAAAGTGTGTTGCCAAGAATAGCTCCTACTCTGGGTAATCTCAGTCACTCACCTAGCCTTTTCAAAAAGCCATAATTTCCGGTGGACTGGACTAACACTAAAGATGCTATATTGTGGCCACACACAATGTAAGGCCCCATGCACGATTTTTACGGTGGACACAATATAGTATCTAGCACCACTACAAATTTACCCTATTCAATGTACCTTAATGTCACTACATAGCAGACGCCAGTATATTAGCGCATCAAATGCATTAAGTTTGTAACATTTCCAATATAGTAGGCCAAAATACCACGGTCCTCGTCAAAGTCATGGTTACTCCGTCATTTTGTCCCGACATCACTAACGAGTCCGGTGGGTCCATATTCAGCGGCCTCCAGACCACTTTAGAAAGAAACACACAACAAATCTAGTGTTATATGTCTCATGGACGGGTTTTGAGAAGGGTGTTCATACCCAATAAGAGGTGGGTAATATGAAGGGAACTAATAAACAGATGAGGTTTTGTGGATCTGTTGTATGGAGACTAGGAACTCGACAGGGTGGGGGGGGGTCCAGTGAAATAAAGAGAACAAGGGATGTCAATACTTACGTATTATGTACTTCATGATATAGTGGTGTGTTGTATAAGCCATACACATTACAGGCCTTTTATCCAATCCATTTGCGTAATTAGTATATATCAACTGATTGTCCTTATATTCCTAATATCTTCCTCCCCCCTATTCTTCTTTTCCCAAATATCAGCACCATAACAGCATTGTGTATACAGATGTGCCTATGTAGTATAGGTTTTCACTCGGTAGGTCACATTCGGTGCTGTAATGTTAGCCGATTTGATTTTGAGTTTTGTTCCCAACCAGTAACATTTTCACTTCTGTGCCTATTCAATACTAGTTTTTAATACAAAAATCCAGCTTAGGTACTTGTATACGTGTCATTAATTTATATACTAAAAATATAGATATATGTACATCATATAGTATGCCACTGTCTTACAGCACTTCATCTGACATTCTTAGGAAGAACAATATAAAAATAAATAGTAACTTTCTGGAAATTATTATATTTTGAGCTGATCTAGAAAAGCGTTCCCTTTCTTTCCTTAGGGGACATGTAGCAGCTGGTTTATCAAACCGAAACGGTTTGGTCACATTTTCTTGCCTCCGCAACAACCCCTAAGACCTTAATTTGCATATTTTCAATTTTATATAAAAAAAATACACACAAGAAACTGGTAACTATGTAGTACATCAGTCCATTACAGAGCCGGAAAGTTCTCTTTAAATTGCGTCCACGTTCTAATTCAGGTATATTCTCCAATAGAAATATGCATTGCTGCAAAGGTAACCTGCTGTACCGCAGGACCCCCATTCCCCATTAGGCTAACTTTATGCAGCCACCAGCATTCTGTAACCTGTCAGCAGTCCTGTTTCATTTCTTTTCTTATTAATGGGGGCAGGGCTTGGTCACTTGGTGTCAGATTTAACAAACTTCTCACAGAATTCTAGTTTAATTTGCAACAATAAACTATCTAAAAAGTTCTGCACCACATATATCAAGTATTCTGGAGAGTTCCCAGCCACTTTTGTAACTAGTACAACAATCCTGGGTAAAAGGGTAGGTGGTTGAAAGTTCAACAAAAGTATGCCTAAAATGTGCCAATATCTGGCATATAATGAGCCAACTAATGGCTGGCGCAAAGTGCAACTAGACCGTCTTAAACGACACCAGGTTTATCATTCAGCACCAGATACTTTGATAAAGTCTTGATAAAGGTTGAGCTACACACTATAATCTACAGCAATAATTGACATTTACTGCAAATCAATTGTTTTCCCTTAAAGTGTGTATGTGATTGTCATAATCAAATCGTAATGTACAGCGGGGCACATTTATCATACACTGTGGAGCAGTTTAGTGGACAAACTCACTACAAGGGATAACGCCCGTGTCCGAGTTATTATTTATGACAGGCCCAGATGCTTGTCAAGCTGGAGGTTTCTGACAACTCAGTCTGGTTATTATAATTGCGGATTGATTGAAACGGCTTACCTCATAGAGGACTGTCCTGCCTCATCTTCTGTTACTGTGCTGTGATTGTTATCTCCTCTGGGTGTGGCTGCAGTGTCCTTTCACCAGCTCCATTCTGTGATTAAAAAAAAGATATGTAATTAACCCATTTCCAACCATTGTTCTTCAAATGTGGTGCAGTAAGCAGACATTTAGCAAACTGTGGAGAATAGAAAACTATTATACAGGCGGTCCCCTACTTAAGAACACTCGACTTACATACCACCCCTAGTTACAAACGGACCTCTGAATATTGGTAATTTATTGTACGTTAGTCCTAGGCTACAATGATCAGCTGTAACAGTTATCACAGGTGTCTGTAATGAAGCTTTAGTGTTAATATTGATTCTTATGACAACCCAACATTTTTAAAATCCAATTGTCACAGAGACCAAAAAAGTTCTGTCTGGGGCTACAATGATAAAATATACATTTCTGACTTACATACAAATTCAATTTAAGAACAAACCTACAGACCCTATCTTGTATGTAACCTGGGGATTGCCTGTATTTTGTCTGTCTAGCTATTTCTCTCCTTCTCTTCTCCCACTATCCACCAAACCTTTGTCTCTGTCACTGCTAGTTCAATAGACAAACGTTCATCAACGTGTAGGCTTTTTATGGCAGGTTTTTGTTTCTTTGGTATGATTTGAATATTTGTGTTAATGGTAACTCCCCTTTTGTTTCAAAATGAGACAGAAAGTGTAGTCTATGTATAGTACAGGCAGTCCCCGGGTTACATACAAGATAGGGTCTGTAGGTTTGTTCTTAAGTTGAATTTGTATGTAAGTCGGAACTGTATATTTTATCATTTAACCCCCAGACAGAACTTTTTTGGTCTCTTTGACAATTGGATTTTAAAAATGTTGGGTTGTCATAAGTTTCAATATTAACACTAAAGCTTCATTACAGACACATTTGATATCTGTTATAGCTGTTTATTGTAGTCTAGCACTAAGTACAATAAATTACCAATATTCAGAGGTCCGTTTGTAACTAGGGGTCGTATCTAAGTCGAGTGTTCTTAAGTAGGGGACCGTCTGTACATGATTTATGTTTATAATATGCATTTTAGATGGGACACTTGTTTTTAAACTTGAACCTAATGTGTATCCCTTTTACGACTCTTTCATACTGATCAGATCTGTTTTCAGTCCATGTCTTGTTAGTATTGTGTCCATATCTGCTGTTTCGTGTCCTTATGGCATTGTTTTTTTTATGGCATAGTCCTCAAGTCTAAGGTACCTCAGTCGGACTCCTCGTTGCTCCATGAGATTTGCTCTATTCATCTCTACAGAGCTGATAGATTGCCAACACCCCCACTGATCAGCAAGTTTAGCCCTATCTTGTGGATAGGGCCTAACTTGTTTTGTGGGAACACCCCTTTAAGGAAATTGAGGTGTTGGAAGTTTGGCTTACTGACTCCACAGCCCTGGATGTACTGTCAGTTTTGTTTTTGCAGACCTATTGGCCCACATTTACTAAGGTGCTTGCGCCAGTTTCCTGTCTGACTTTGTGTATTCTTTACAGTGCAAACTGCTTGCACAGGTATTTAAGAAGTGCCTGCACCACATTTGTGTTGCAAGCAACCATTTTGTGTCGCGGCCGCACTATTCTGAAATGTGGCGCGCGCCCTATGATAAAGGTGCACCCAAAAAAAAAGTTGGTGCATTCCGTCGGGAAGTACAGTGAGATTCATCAGATTCATGAAGAACGAGCGCCAGAAATCCTGAATCTGGCGTACTCTTCACTGTTTTTAGTAAATGTGGTTCATTGGGGCAGATTTATCAAGGTGTCTGAAAGTCAGAATATTTCTAGTTGCCCATGGTAAACAATCACAGCTCAGCTTTCCTTTTACCAGTGCTCATGAATATTTTAAAGGGGAGCTGTGATTGGTTGCTGTGGGCAACTAGAAATATTCTGTCTTTCATACAGCTTGATAAATTTGCCCCAGTGACTTTTATGGACGTCCGTCGTGAAATGGGTAATGTCTTAGGTTGCATCCTAATCCCTGATTTTTCTTGCATGTTTTTGTTTTTTGCTATTTTTATTTGTGCTCAAAATAAATATCAGCATTGTCTTTTCATAATGGCAAGAAAGCCTTTGGGGCTGTCATACCCGCTGTTGACCTGTCACTGGAGATCAAGGTAACTTTGAAGTGTAACTGAAAGTTACCCTTTGCTCTTCCTTCATCACCCCTGTGATGCAGTAACATGGATTGACTCATTTATTACTATAGAACTGCCCAGGTCCCAGATGTTTTCTAAATTTCAGCATTCAGTTTTTTGAATTAATATTAAAAATCTGGATTGCCAGGGAAGTTGAAATTATGCTTCATACTGTAAATATAATAAGTCATTGTGTAATTAACTTTAATAATTAGGAAGTGATCACTTGCCAACTATACAATGGTTGCCAATCAGTAATGAGGGAAGCAGGTCTTTGGCTCTCAGAATTAAGGCTTCCTTCCCACCTAGCAGAATGGCTGTGGGTAATTCCGCAGCCCTAACACATGTATCAAAAACCAACAGAAATAAACTTTGTTGTTACTGGGGAAGATAAAAGGTTGATTTCTGCAGCAATGAATGACATGTAATTTAGTTGAAGTGGATGATAAAGTGTTGTCCTGGATCATTATATTTCCAGTCTCTTCACAGTGACTGTGCTCAGTATTTCTTTTTCTATTAGTACATGGAAAAGATTATTGTTTCTGGTCATTATGTGACTTGTAATTTTAATCTTATCTCCACAGTTTATGGTTGATGGAGATCTACTGCCATGGTTAACCCTCCCACTCCCCCTCCATGCATAAAGCTTCTACATTTTCTGAAATCTTAGAATTTATTTATTTGTATTACTAAAAATTTCACACACCTCATTTCTCAAAATACTCCTCAAAAGTTGTGAGATAAATGCTATTTTATACTATCATATCACTAGGCTGCTCAGTGTAAAATTCCAGAGAGTGGGTGGGGACTCTCTAAGCAGACACATTGGGGCAGATTTACCAAGCTGTCTGAATATTTCTAGTTGCCCATGGCAACCAATCACAGCTCAGCTTTCAATGTACCAGTGCACAGGGAAGCTGTGATTGGTTGCCTTGGGCAACTAGAAATATTCTGACTTTCAGACAGCTTGATAAATCTGCCCCATTATGATCTCTTAAGTGCTGTGTGCTGACAATGTGCTTAGGTTATTAGGCTACATCTTTATCTACACTTTTATTTAGCTTCTGAACATTGTACTAGTATCTGATACATAAAGAGAGATCAGAGATCCATGAGATGGATATAAGACACAATGACCCTCTCGGCTCTGCTAACTCACCTATAACGCACACCGAGTCAACTCTGCTATATGCCTCTCTCTCGGATAAAAACTTTATCTGTCTGCAGCTTGTAGAGTAAGTCGCTGCACACTGCTGCTTCCTAGCAGGAAGTGCCTGTGTCTGAGTTGGTTTTGTAATGCAGTGGGAGGGGTAGAAGGCAGAAAACACTGCAGTGTGCAGACAGAAAAAGCGATTTATGAGAAGAATTTAACCATAGTCAAAAGATTTACAGTCGTATCCAGGGACAACCAAAATTGTATAAACCAAGGCTGATAGAGACAGTTGGGAATTATATCTGTGAAATGTTGTATTATAGTTAATAACAGTGAATTAGAGAATGTGTTATTTTGTTATCCTGAGTATACGGTATTCAAGAATCTTGTCTTCGTGTTACTACCCCTTTAGATTTCAGCTGCGTCCCATTTTTGTCTTCAAAATGTTGCACAATTGCCGCATCTGATGATTTTTGCCAATTTTTTTTTTTCGTATTTTTTGCCAATCCATAATACTTTTAATTTTCTCTAGGTTTATCATGTGACTTCAGATATTCTAGACCATATTTATGAAGTGTGACTTGCAAACTCGCAAATTTAAAGTGGTGTTCCTGGTTTGGCAAATGAATGTTATTGTTTTTATGATAAAAAGTTATACAATTTTCCAATAAACATTCTGTATCAATTCATCACTGTTTTCTAGATCTCTGCTTGCTGTCCTTCTATAGGAAGCTTCATTGTTTACTTCCTGTGGATAGAAATCTGAGCATGGTCACACAGGTTCACGGCTCTGATTACTCTCTGATACTAATGAGGAATGCACCTGTGTAACCATGGTCAGATTTCTGTCCACTGGCAGTAAACATAGAAGATTTTTTATAGAATGACAGAAAGCAGGGATATAGAAAACTGGGAGGAATTGGTACAGAAAGTATATTGGAAAATTGCATAACTTTTCATTAAACAAACAATAACATGTATTTACTGAAATGGGAATACCCCTTCAAGTGCAAATCCATTCCATTTTCCCTAGCATAGGAAAACTTGTACCGGTGTACAAGCCATCATAAAGACACAATTCCTGGCACACAAGCTATAGTCTTTGCCAATGCCAGTCACTGTTATAGGTAAATGCCAGCGTAGAATTACTCCATGGGCACACTCAGATATACTAAGAGGTCAGAACCTGCGGGACAGAGTTAAATCCCCCATATAATCCACAGCAATAATTTACCTACTGCAGATAGTAAACCCAGTGTATAAATCTCTTAACACTGCCATATTGTTTTTATACTCGTACCATCCAAATGTTGTGACTGTAATATCTGCTGGTTAGGCACAGACATTTTTATACCATGTTCCTCCTATCATGAACAATTCACATAAATGTGATAATAGACCTGGGTCTCTGTTGAAGTGCTTAATCCAGACTTTCTCAATGTTTTGGATCCTTGGCTTCATGCCACACTAGCAATAGTTAAGCAAGCCAGCCATGAGGGCTAATGCATAATACTTGACCAAAATATCTGGGGTGAAGTTCCCTTTTTAATTTCATTCTAATTTGAGAAGAGAAAATTATAAAGATCATCAGCCTAATAAACCCCCAGTACCCAAACTCTTAACACCACTTTTCTATCAAAATACTGTTACTTTTCCTTCGGTTTATTAAGACATATATCATGTGGTCTAGTTTTGTAGTTCATATTTTGGCTGCAAATTCCATCCTGACTGCAGGTCTAGCAGCATCATAGTTTGGGTCGGGAGAGGGGAGGATTGTGGTAGTAATGAGTTGCAATCCCTATGTAAGGGGTACTTTCCAATACCTAAACCAGTTTGGCTTGTGTGTAAGGGATACTTAGTTAAAAGTAAAGGGATTTAACCTACAAAGCAATGGAGATTATATTTGCTGATGGCTCAAAAAATGAAATCTATATTTATCATTTTCATTACTAAAAGCCAGTTTTCACAGGCATAAAATGCATTTATGCATATAACTGCTTATGGTTGTATTGAAACTACATTATGTATCTCCATTGTTTCTACATTGCTGTTCGCATTTATATTCATCGATATTCTGAGAAGATGCCAGATTGGTGTGTCTTCTGTTTTTATTAGAACTTGTTGAGCTATGTGCATACCTAAGAAAAAAAATGAACATTTCCTCAGACAACCGTGACATTGCTGAAACCCATTCCGCTCACAACTATACTTTTCCCACTCCGGTAAAAATGTGAAACACTCAGGGATGGCATGCGAGGAACCACCTGGGTTAAGAAACCTGTTGGTTCCGCATGTACCTGCGAGCTGTATTGTATTGATAAACATATATTCTATTACTATACACTTCCCTATGACTAGACATCATAGTATTCTCTTTCTGCATAAGGGTGAGCTGTGGTTTGAAGTATATAAATGACCATTAGTTTTCTCTTAATTTTGCAGGTTTTGAACAATGGATCCTCTCAGCTCAGCTAATGGGACATTTGCTATTCATTTATTTAACAAGCTTACAGAAGGCAACAACAAATCCAACGTGTTTTTCTCCCCATTAAGCATCTCCTCTGCTCTAGCAATGATTTATCTTGGAGCTAAAGGAAATACTGCCTCTCAGATGTCAAAGGTGGGCACTGAAATTAACCAACAATGGCTGTTACAAACATTAATTTCTGACTTCTTTCGTGGAATTGCCAAATGTTGCCTATAGAAAATGTGATCTGTTCAATGAGAATAAGAGTCTACTGAGTAAGGTACCTTAAAGGTAACCTGTCAGGGCAATTTGGAACAATAATCCAGTCACAGGCCCTTATGGACTGGTTGGTTAGTGTCCCAAATCTCCTTGGTTTTTAAGCAATCTGGTTTAAAATGCAAGCAAAGCATTACACCTCGGCTTTACTGCACATGTGCCCTAGGTAAAGCGCATGCGCAGTGAAGCCGGGATAGTGTTCTGACTTTACCTCGCTCATCACGAGATGAGGTGTCGGTGCAGAATCTCCTGATGTGTGTCCAATGTGCATCATCAGACTCACATCTAGGTAAGTATTTAAGTTTCTTTATTTTTTTTTTATTTTCATTTAAAAACTTATAAAAGGTTGATTTGGGACCCTAGATCATAAGGACCTGTAGTTGATTTAGGGTCCCAAATTGTCCTGCCAGGTCTTCTTTAACCCCATAAGACAGCCGGGGCACTGCTCTTCTCTGCACGGGGGGCCCGTGCTGTACTTAGGTTAGGCCAACTGAGAAACCCGTCGGCCTAGTCTAAGGTCCCTCAGTGACCGGGTAAGGGTTTAAGCACTCTAGTATTGTGTTCATTCTCACCTTTTATATATATATATTGGGATCCTGACCACAAACATCAGCCAGTGAGCTCCAAGAAAAATTATCATGATCTTTTCCATTCTGTTACCCTTTAAAGGGGTTTTCCCACAAATAAATTTAGGAAATATCCCGTGAATAGGGCCTAAATTGCTGATTGGTGGGGGTCTCAGTGATGGGACCCCTACAGATCACAAGAACCGATGGCCCGATGTACCTCAGTCGCACCCTAACTTTCTTTGTGGGAAAACCCCTTTAGCACTACACCCTCCTCCTTCATCTAAGTTTTATTGCTCTTCCAGCAGCAGTAAGGCCCAGTTCAGTTCTGTGCACAGGAGGTCACTGGCTGCCTTTCCCCTGCAGCTTGTGATTCAGAATGGGAGATTCACCAGTGTGTGCTGATGGAAGATTGCAAGATGTATAGAATGCAACTCCTCTGTAGGGGGTAAGGAAGGTCTGGTACATGTGTAGCTGCTGCCTTACATGAAGTAAAATAACGACTAATGCAATGCTTTTCTTTACTGCACACAAAGAAATGAACAGGACGAAGGAGGGTAGCTGTCTCTGCCTGGCTCCACTTTCTCATTTGCATAATATGAAAAGGTTGCACAGAGTGCAGTATATAGCCTGCCAGCCCCCCTGCGGTATATAGCCTGCCAGCCCCCCTGCGGTATATAGCCTGCCAGCCCCCCTGCGGTATATAGCCTGCCAGCCCCCCTGCGGTATATAGCCTGCCAGCCCCCCTGCGGTATATAAAGAACAAACACTGTACTTACCTTTCCGACGCCCACCCTAGGTCCTCTTCTTGCTTTGGGTGCTTCAGCTCCTCTTCGGGTCTTCATGCTCGGGCTGGCACACATTATCGCATCAGCCTGCTTGTCGACTTCATTGTTTGTGAGCCGCGGGCATCGCAAGAGGATCTGAAGAGGACCAGTAGAGGCACCAGAGCATCATAAGCAAGAAGTGGACCTAAGGGTGAGTGCAGTGTTCATATTTTTTATTTTTTTTTATAAATACTTGAGTATAAGCCAAGTTAGGGTTTTTAAGCACAAATTTAGTGCTGAAAAACTTGGCTTATACTCGAGTATATACAGTAGTCTCTGTGCTGCTGTTTAGTGAAGAAAAGCAGAAACTGCATACACTCCTTAGATTGCTGTCATTAACAGTGACCTGTCCCCAGCAATGATGTGGTATAAAAACCGACAACAGAAGTGTAAATCTACCCTAAGGTAGTTGGGAGTGCTGGTTGTTAGACCATCTGCCATATGATAGTCCTTGTGGACTGGTGGTTTACTGTCACAAATCGGCCATTACCAAGCCTCTATCAAAAGTGGCGCTATAAAAAAAAAAAAAAAACCTTTATACTTGCCTAGAGATAGATCTGATGAGACACATCAGACCCATCTCTTGAGCTCCCTACACCCCAACTTTA
Organism: Engystomops pustulosus; assembly: GCA_019512145.1. Taxonomy (NCBI): domain Eukaryota; kingdom Metazoa; phylum Chordata; class Amphibia; order Anura; family Leptodactylidae; genus Engystomops; species Engystomops pustulosus. The sequence goes on from WNYA01001048.1 coordinate 19,663, forward strand.
TTATGCAAGCACTGTGACTGAGGTGCGTGTGCAGTGAAGCCGGGATTCAGTAGCACCAGACTAAAGTATGTTAAAAAAAATTTATTTTAATAGCGGCAAATAGGGTTATTTGGGACATTAAACCACCAGTCCATAAGGACAAGTGGGTGGTTCAGTGTCCCAAATAATATTGACAGGTCCTCTTCAAGATACTTTCAATAGAACCACACGTATAGCTGCAGGAAATATCAAGAACATGGCTCATACACACTGGAATTGTTAGCATTAAAGAAATAGATTGGTTACAGATGAATTACACTTGATTTCAGTTAGGATGTATTTACATGACTATGCTTCTTTCTTGGCCACTTATTTTTTTTTATGGAAAAAAGCCTGTATCTGGTCCATTTTGTCTTTTTCAATGACATTTTTACTTACAAATTCACAGACCCAATTCACTCAGTGTTTCTGATCCCGGAAAGAATATAAATTTTTTTTTTCATTGCTACAAAACATTTTGTGTGAATGGAACCTTAGTAGTCGGGGAATGGTATAATTGCAACAGGCAGTAGTCAACTAATATTCCCTATCGTGTCACTCAAGTTTCCACTGTATTTAACAAGTAGGATTTATCTAACCACAATGTGATATACCTTGTTGTAGGTGCTGCGGTTTGAAAAAGCAAAAGATGTCCATGCATCCTTCCAATCCCTGATCTCTGAAATCAACAAACCAGGCACAGAATATCTTTTAAGAATTGCTAACCGTCTGTATGGAGAGAGATCATTCACGTTTTTGGATGTAAGTCAGTTGTCCTCCAGATACTAGGACTCGCCAGTTCTGTTTTTAGTTGTATACAAGGTATTGCAGCTTGCGACTAACAGACAGACAGACTATTGCATTGCATTAGTGATGTGAGAACTGTGTGGGGTGCATGAGGACCTGTTTTAGTAAATGTTTGGATTCCTTGTATTCCTCATTGTACTAGCAGCAGTTTTCGGATAGTACCTTTATTCAAGGAATCTTAATTCACAGATGTTTATGTATACATAACATTCTGGGGAGAATAACGTATGGATGGTACACAGAGCAGAAATTTATTATAATATAGGTATTGTAATAATATAGGTATTTTAGGCCACACAGAGCCCATGACCTCCCAACCATCCAAATTCGAAAGTGCTCTTTCTACAGAATATTCCTACAATGATAGGCAAATTTTCCCTCCTCCTTTCAATTGCGTTGGTGTCTTTAGGAGGCTGAACAATTGAAAGTTGTCAAAGAACAAGAGCAATTTACTGCTTAAATTGCTGTGCTGGCAATTTGCAATATATAAGTGGCTTTTGCTTGAAGTTTGGGCACTCAGGCTCTAAAAGGTTCGCCATCACTGATATATAGGTAGTAAGTGTCAAACGATAAAAATAATGAGGGCCCACAGTTTAATAGAGTCCGGGTGCTATGTTCATTCCTGACACCAGTCTAAGAATAGATTTCCCACCAGTGTTATTGGGAAAACTGTTATGTAGTAAAATGGAAAAGGAGAGATGGTCCCTAGACTTCTGTGAAATATCACTAAAAGTCCTTTTTGAATTTTTGCAGGAATTCCTAACATCTACTCAGAAACACTACCTTGCAGATTTACAGCCTGTGGACTTCTCTACCAAGGCAGAAGAGTGCAGAAAGGAAATAAATTCCTGGGTGGAACAAAAAACTGAAGGTGCTGGAAGCTGTGTAAATCAATATCATCTCCAATTGTTTACACTCCCTGCAAAGTTTAAGTATTAGACTCCAGATACGGAAGTCTTTAACCCCTTCCCGCCGCGGCCCTTTTTCGATTTTGCGTTTTCATTTTTCACTCCCCACATTCAAAAATCTGTAACTTTTTTATTTTTCCATGTACAGAGCTGTGTGATGGCTTATTTTCTGCGTAACAAATTACACTTCAAAATGGTGGTATTTAATATTTCATGCCGGGAAGCGGGAAAAAAATTCCAAATGCAGGGAAATTGGTAAAAAAACGCACTTGTGCCGTATTCTTGTGGGCTTGGATTTTACGGATTTCACTGTGCACCACAAATGACAGGTCTACTTTATTCTTTGGGTCGGTACGATTACGGGGATACCAAATTTGTATAGGTTTTATAATGTTTTCATACATTTAAAAAAATTAAAACCTCCTGTACAAAATTTTTTGGGGGGATTTTGCCATCTTCTGGGGCTAATAACTTTTTCATACTTTGGTGTATGGAGCTGTGGGTGGTGTCGTTTTTTGCGGATTTTGATGACGTTTACAATGTTATCATTTTTAGGACTGTACGACCTTTTGATCACTTTTTATAGAATTTTAAACATTTTTTTAAATGGCAAAAAAGTGCCATTTTCGACTTTGGGCACGATTTACCGTTAGGGGGTTAAACTGTTATCATATTTTGATTGGGCATTTTCGGACGCGGCAATACCTAATGTGTTTATGATTTTTACTGTTTATTTATATTTATATCAATTCTAGGGAAAGGGGGGTGATTTGAATTTTTTTTTTATTTTTACTATTTTTCAGACTCCCTAGGGTACTTTAACCCTAGGGTGTCTGTACGATCCTATCATATACTGCCATACTGCAGTATGGCAGTATATGGGGATTTTACTACTCATACATTACCATGTGCTGACAGCACATGGTAATGCATGGGTTAACCCGAAGTAGCTTCGGGTCTTCGTGAGACCCGAAGCTACCATGGCGACGGATCGCCGCTCCCCGATGATGTCACGGGGAGCGACGATCCACAGAAAATAGATTGCGGGTGTTACCGGTAAGCCTTTGCTGCAATATGCAGCAAAGACTTACCGGCTATGGAGAGGGCTCGGCCCGCGATCCCTCTCCATGTATTGGGACCCGACATGTGACGTACTATTACGTCACATGTCGGTAAGGGGTTAAATTGTTTGGCTTAAAAAAAATTCCACTCTCCTGGTGCTGTAGATAGGGTGCCTCCTCCCCCACCCCCCAAAAAGACAAGTGCAAATTTCTGGACTAAAGATAAATGACCTGATATTCTTTTGTTTGTTTGTCTAATTAATGTTTTTGTTGCATAAGAGAAATATATAAATACAAATATAGAGCAGACCTTGATCTTTACAGCTTTATCTTATTTCTAAATAATTGCAACATATTGAATATATCATATGTCTGATTTTCATTTCAGGTAAAATCCAGGACTTGTTACCTAGTGGCAGCCTAGATTCCCTGACCAGATTAGTGCTTGTCAATGCAATTTACTTCAAAGGAAATTGGGCAAACCAATTTGATAAAACTTCTACGCATGAGATGCCATTTAGGCTCAGTAAGGTAATTGAAATTTCTTATCTAGACATGAATGACAACATATGATTTTGTGCAATTTGACAAATTGAAGAATCAAATACTATGGTTCCATTCTTTTGCATTTTTGAGGGATTTGCTTTCCCATCCCTTTCACTGCTGATTGACTGACGGGCTGAGATGTATCTGTTTGTATGCAGGCAACCTGTCCACCACATCAAGAAGGTTTGAGGAAATTGTTTATGAATACATGAATACCAGAACTCTAAAACTGAGCATAGAAACCGTTCATGTGTAGGCACTATTTGTTCAGAATTTTAAACAGCAATAGTAGTATCTTGTCCACAATAGGCAAATGTTTGGCCTTCAGGGACATTGACATTGGTATAAAGATAGTTGCGTCATGAAGGGTTAGGTTACATTCACATCATGTTTTTTGGACACACTTATTGTGTACACCATGAATGTTCTGGTGTACACGCTGAACTTGTCCATAGACTTATACTGACAGGCATCTATTTATCATCCATCTGCTCAGTATAGGTCTCATCCAGCAGGAATCAGTATAAAAAAAAAACCAAAGCAATCTGCTCTTTATCATCCTTCCTCCAGTAGGAGAGCACATTATACACTCAGCATAATCCTATGGATGACAGATGCAACTGTATTTTATGGCTTCCCGTGTACACTCTGGGTGTTTCCCCTGTGACGTATTCAAATATAGACAGTAACATCCGGCGGGAGCCGACGTTTTCTCCTGCTTTCAGGAGAGAGGAGCCAAGCTGGAGAATGCATACCGCTGGATATGTTGTAGTCCTCTGTTACAATGCATCAGGAATCCTCACAATGGAGGGAAGGTGTGAATGTAGCCTTAGTATTTTACTATGGGGTGTTGGAGAGATTTTTTTTAACATATGGCAGGTAGTATAGAGTTTAAACTGCTCTCATTGTCACAGCATGTTTGCATTTCTGTTTTAAGAAGAACTGTACTGGAAGTCAGTAGAATCGGTCCAGACCTGCTAATAATTACCTAGCGCTTCATAGCACATTGTACATACATAAGCTTTTTTGTCAAAGGGTGACTTTTCTATGCTTTTCCAACAAGCATCCCGATACTCCTGTATTAATATGATACATAATGATGCAGTGAAACATTGTAATGTGAACAAAATCCCACTTTCTTCAGAAGAGCCACTTCGTTGGATTTTTTTATGAATATTGTTGAATATTTTGTTTGAATGTTTTCTTCTGCCACAATTGCAGAAATGCAATGCTTATGATAAAAATGTCTTCCCCCATTTAGAATGAAACTAAACCAGTGCAGATGATGTATAAAAAGGCCAAATATCCCATGACTTACATAGGGGAATTGTTTACCAAAGTCCTGGAGTTGCCATATGTTAATAATGAATTGAGTATGATCATACTGCTCCCTGATGACATTGAAGATGGAACCACTGGACTTGAGAAGGTAAGAAGCTGTGATCTGTGTATTCCGCTCTTTTAGATTTACAGCACTACTTAAGCTTGGATGGACGATATCCTCTTTATTTTTCTACACCAGTGAAAAATACTTGCATTGATCAAAGATAAAAGAATTGATGTAAAAGAAAATCATGCATGTAATAAGCTGATTTGTAATAGGACTGTTATGTTTTTTAACCCCCTTTATGAAAATCTAACTGCCCCACACCTGACCTTGTGAAGTGCACAGTTTTATAAGTTCATTGCAGCTCCAAGCCGAGGTGGGGTTTTTCAGTACATTTTTTTGTGCTGAAAAACTCTGCTTATGCATGTATATATATACGGTAACTAACGGTTACTAACATTTGCGGAGTATACCGTTAAAATGAAAGAAGTCCAGAAGAGCATAGTTCCTTGGGTACTTCTTAGCAGGACACATCTACCATCAGTAAAACTGATACTAGATCACCTCTAAAGGGAAGTTTTTAGTGTTTTTAACAAAAGCATACTTCCACAAGTAAAAAGAGACAAGAAAAACACTACGCAAAACAAGAATAGAGAAAAAAAAAAGAAAACATCCCCCACTTAACCTACGTCGGCCAGTTGATTACTGGTACCCTGTTTCCCCAAAAATAAGACTGTTTCTTATATTAATTTTTGCTCCTAAAGTCATGCCAGGTCTTTATTTCAGGGGATGTAAAATTTGCGTATATTGTTGTACTGTAGTCATGTCTCCACATAGATCAGTATACCAGCTAAACTCTGAATTCCATTAAAGGTGTATTCCAGGAATCGGCATAATTCATATACAAATGGGCACTCAAAATATAAGCCAATGTGTAATTAGTTGTTATTTAAAATGTTGCTCCCCTTAGCAGAAAATGCTGGTGACATAGACTGTAATGAAGAATTAAAATGCTACTGGCCCTTTAATCAGTCCGTTAATTTCCTCTGCGCGGTCCGTTGCAGGACAGAAGATGGCTGCTGGTCACATGTCCACATCACATGTCCTGTACCTGCCTGGGCATGTCATGTGATCACCATTACGTTTGGCTGTAGTCGGTTGGTTGCAGTGCATCCAGTATGGTCAGTGTTGTGCTGATGGCAGTTACACATCATTACCATGGTAACAGAGCAAGAAAGTTTGTTATATCACTGTTATATCATCACTGGGAGCAGAGCATAAGAGAGAGGAGGAGTTACTGAGAACTAAAGGATCATGGAACTTGTAGTTTCCAGTGGTGGCCATCTTAGTGATAACTCCACCTACTTTAGAGAGGCCATAAATTTTGTAAATCATAAAATCAAATTATTTAAGCTCTGTTTTGTTACTAATGACATTGAGTATTGTTGTATTTATTTATTTATATCATCATGGGTTTTTGTGTCAGACGTTCATATTCCCGGAATACCCCTTTAAGAATTTCTTGTGACTCTATTTCCGTGTATGGTACATTTGGCAAACCTGGTATTTTAAGTCCTATCATTTTCTGGAATAACTCTCCAAACCCTGAATTTCATGTTAAAATGGTTTACTAATAGTAATGTATGGTGTGGGGGAAATTGTAGCAATGACTGTCGCTAGGTCTTGTTTTCAGGGCAGGCCTTATTTCTAAGCTTGAAAAAAAATTGTGCTAGGTATTATTTTTGGAAGTGTCTTATTTTCAAGGAAACCGGGTATAACTAATACTTATATCAACCTTACAAATGCCAAGGCTCACTTTTCTACAAATCACCATTTGCAATCGAGGTCCTATAGGCATCTGAACTTCAAGTTTGCAGGTAGCATTAACCCCTTAACTCTGAAGCCACTTTTCACCTTCCTGACACGGCCCATTTTTCAAATTTGACTTGTGTCTCTATAAGTGGTTAAAGTTTTAGAACGCTTTAACATATCCAAGTGATTTTGAAATTTGTTTTCTTGTGACACTTTGTACTTCATGTTAGTTGAAAAATTTTGGTGTTATGTTTTGCATTTATTTACAGTCATGGCCATAAGTTTTGAGAATGACACAAATATTATATTTTCACATGATCTGTTGCCCTCTGGTTTTAATGTGTGTTTGTAACATGTTGTTATCACATACAGCAATAGAAGTGCAATCATATTATGAGTAACAAAAGCTTTTATTGACACAATGAGTTAATGCAGCAAGTCAATATTTGCAGTGTTGACCCTTCTTCTTCAGGACCTCTGCAATTCTCCCTGGCATGCTCTCAATCAACTTGAGAGTACCTTTTGCAGAATATCAGTCTGTCCCTGATGTTTTTTCTGGATAGAAGTGGCTTCTTTGCTGCCCTCCTTGACACCAAGCCTTGCTCCAAGAGTCTCCGCCTCCGCCTTCTTGGGCACCCTGGAGGCTTTTGGCAACAATGGAACTTCTCTCCTTGAATTTCTTGGTGATGCGATAGATTGCACCTCAGTCAACAGTTAGAGATAACCATGGATAACAGAAGAGAAACAATGATGCCAAGCACCAGCCTCCTTTTAAAGTGTCCAGTGGTGTGATTCTTACTTAATCATGACAGATTGATTTCCAGCTCTGTCCTCATCAACACCCAGGAGCAATCACTGAAACAATGTTAGCTGCTCCTTTAAAGGCAGGACTGCAATGAAGTTGAAATGTATTTTGGGAATTTTGGGGGGATTTTTGACGTCTTCTGGCGCTGATAACTTTTTTTATACTTTGGTGTACAGAGCTGTGGGTGGTGTAGTTTTTTGCAGACTTTGATGACGTTTACAATGTTATCATTTTTAGGACTGTGTGCAACCTTTTGATCACTTTTTAATGAATTTTTTTTATATTTTTCAAAATGGCAAATGGCAGTATATGAGGATTTTCCCTCTCATTCATTACAAGGTGCTAATCGCGGGTGTTACCGCTAAGCCTTTGCTGCAATATGCAGCAAAGACTTACCGCCTATGGAGAGGGCTCCGTCTGTGAACCCTCTCCATGCACCCGCACCTGGCATGTGACGTAGTATTATGTCACATGTCGGTAAGTGGTTAATTCTTTTTATTACAAAAACTATTTAAACTTTTTTTTTTTTTTTTAGGGGTTGGCTTGAACAAGCGATGCTTTGATCGCTTGTTCAAGCCGTCATTCATATAACACATTATAATACAGATGTATTACAGTGTGTTACAGCCGGTTCCTGGTAGGACCCAGCTCCCGGGAGATGATCGCGCAGCCCCCGAGCAGTGGAACCCCCCCCATCCCTCTGGTAAGCGTGGTGGGTGGTCCAATTCACCTGTGATGCCCCTTGCACACCGTGGTCAAGTATGACTGCCGCGTGTAAGGGGTTAACACCCGCAATCAAAGGGACCTTCGAGGTGGGTGTCGGCTATATATGGTATAATAGTACTGCAAAATGCGGGAACACGCCTCATGCGATTCAGTACTATTATGTCAAATGTCGGGAAGGGGTTAAACCCATTTTCCCTCCTTGTGTATAAGGCCAATTCCTCCATACACATAATCTCATTACATTTTGAAAGCCAGAGGGACTGATGGCGCTGTTGTTTGCTTCTATAACACTGATATACATAATGGTGCTGCTAACAGAAATCACAGCAAAGATCTCACAATGTTGTAAAAGAACAAAAGTTGGTTCAAGAGGGAAATTAATATTCAAGTTCTGTTGAAGAACTTGGGAAGCAGCAACGGTCAAGACCAAAAAATGTGTTCCACATTGCCAACCCATTGAAAAATAGCATAAATTTTAGTAGGTACTTGATACCATTGTGATAATATTTTATAATCATCTTTTTGAAATCTTGAATTGATGGGAGATATATTTATGTAAGCTGTTGTCAAACTAATTGACATTTCATGTTCCCATTTTACTGTAAACGGATAGCACTTGGTTCATGGGTATAAGAGGCATACTATAAATCCCAGAAAGAGGGTGGTGTCCAGAGTCTGAGCTCATACATAATTTTTTTTTTTTTATCAGTAGGATCATTTTTAGAAAATTTCAATTGAGGTAATGAATTTAAATAAGTCCATATGAAAAAAAGATCTCCGTGGACTCGACACTCTGACCTCCTAAATTTCAGATATCTCCGAAGGTTGAATCCATCTTGACCCAATTTGGAAATGGGGAAACCCTATGTAACCCTACCATATTCCATTTCCTAAAAAACAACATCTTCCATCCCAAGGGCAAATCTAGGATTATCCAATACTGCGTATATAAATGAATTTATAGGTATTAAAGTACCTTTAAGGGAGACCTACCATTTGAAATCTACCATAAAAAGTAGATTAGATCCCTCCTGCCTGCCTCTGTCCTAATCTGGAATTTAATAATCCTGAAAGATAACCTTACTTTTTAAAAACTTTATTTTAGTAATATGTAAATTAACTGCACAGGCTACTGGGGTGTGTTCTGGTCTGGCCAGACACTGGGAGCTAAGGCAACTGTATTTTTCACTTGACAGAACTGGTTCAGGGCTTATTTGTATTAGTTGTTCATTTGTATCATTAGTATAATTTTGTGGCACATGACTTTTTTAATAACTTTTTCAAAAATTTTGTGTAGACATTGATAAAAAAAAAACATCTTTTAGGCAAATTTTTCAGGATTTCTTGTACAGATTGTTACAGATGTGGCGATACCAAATATGGGGGCTTTTTGTTTTTCTTTATACTTTATTAGCCTTTTTATGAAAATGCAGTGTATTGGGGACATTTTCTTTTATTAAACTTTTCTACACAAATTGCAGTGTTATGTAACTGACTGAGCATGCTGACACATACTTCTTTAGTTATAGTTGGGTTCTGCCCAGAGGCAGAGCCTGTGTACAAGGGCCTTGGGCAGACCCAGGGCACTCATCAGACCCAAGGCTGCCACAGGAAGGATCGGATGCCCCCTAATAAGCTAATCAGGGGTGTATAAGAGGTTAAAACCCACAATCAGAAGTATCTCACACTTTGGCTGCGGGTGTATGAAGAGGGCTTACGGGCTGAGCCCTGTCGCTACGGGGTGGGTATATTGCAGCAGACACCCACCGGTTACACCTGTGATCGGTGGTGGCAAAGCTGGAGGTTAAAAGATGGTGGCTTGGATCGTCGCTTTCTGTGACTGCATCGGGGAGTGATGATCTGTCTCCATGGCCTCCATGAGGCTTTAAAAAAATTTTTATTAAAAAAACTGAAAATTCAAACCACTCCCCTTTTCCTAGAACTGATATAAATATAAATAAAATGTAAAAAACCCTTAACATGTTAGTTATCACCGTGTCCCAAAATGTCCGATCTATCAAAATATAATAACAGTATTTCCCGTTTAAGCCCATAATGGACACTAGCGCCCAACTATGAAGTGCAATTAGTTATGCAGAAATCAAGCTCTCACACAACTCTTTACATGGGAAAAATAAAAGGGAAAGGTCGTTAGACAGAGGTTAGGTGCAGCTCAACATTTTCTCAGCATCTGTTGATATAGCAAACTAGAATCAAGCGTGATCACTTTCTTTGAGAGATTCTGCCAAACGTTTCTGACTTATTGAACTTGGCTTGCATGTGGTGAGATGGTTGAACAAGTGATCCTGTGTGTACTCTGTGATTCAGCAAAGTACTCTGTCCTTCGGCTACTATTTTTTCCGTCCTAAGCCCTTTTTCATCTGAGGGCATATGTTTCCTGGACACCTAGTTCTGTATGCTATCCTTCCACATGCGTACTTTCTAAAGCCATAACTACTGTTTGGAATGTAACTGTTGTAACGTTTTGTTCTTTTCAGCTTGAAAAAGAGTTAACATATAGCAAATTTTTGGAGTGGACAGATCCAGAAAGAATGGACATTACAGAAATGGAGTTGCATTTGCCAAAGTTTAAACTAGAAGAAAATTATGACCTGAAATCTGTACTTAGTGACATGGGAATGCCTGACGCCTTTGGGAACGGATCTGATTTCTCAGGAATGTCTAGCAATAATGAACTATTTCTGTCTAAAGTAGTGCACAAGTCTTTTGTGGAAGTGAATGAGGAGGGTACAGAGGCTGCTGCAGCCACCGCAGGGATAATGATGCTTCGTTGTATGATGATAGTGCCAAAGATCATCTGTGACCATCCTTTCCTATTCTTCATCACTCATAGACAAAGCCGTAGCATCTTATTTGCTGGTAGATATTCTGCACCCTGAAAAATTAGGTTTAAAATGTGAGCCGAATAAAGTAGCACTCAACAATACAGCTAGACCCAATCTCCAAGTATGAGAGTGCCTCATATACAACAATAAGATTTATTTGTGTGCCTTACACTTAAGCCTTACTTAAATTTTGAAAGCTGTTTTCTTTCTTTCAGAAATTAATGTTAATTTACCTACAATAGTAGTATCCTATCTTTTTTCTTTATTTACTTGTGTGTTGACATAAACTTTTCCTCTATTTTTCTACCATTCATAGATGAAGAGAAGCTGTTACAGCAAATAATATTGTTTGTGTAACGAAAAGTTATTCAATTTTCAGGTATTTTCTGTATCAATTCTTCACGGTTTTAAAACACAGTGGGCCACATGTATCATACTTTTGTCTCTCAGTGGTGAATTTGAGACATTTGGCAGCTCTTTTTTGCACCTTATGTATGATCCTGTCTTTTTACTTTTGATACATGTTCAGTTTTTCCTATCCTGGAAGGGGCAAATTTTGGCTACTTTTTGTTGAAAATGTCTCACAGGCCACGTGAGGGGGTAATATATACAGGAGTGGACAATACTGTTGATTTGGGATTTAACATGTTGCATTTTTAATGCATTTTGAAACTAATTAAAAAAGCTAAGGATAGTTGATTTTCCTAATTACATCACTGTTAACATTTGACTTCACAAAACGCATAGTTAACACATGCATTAACGTGGCATTTATATTGCGTTTTGTAAACGCAAATGTTAACAGTAATGAAATAAGGCAAATCACCTATACTCAGCTTTTGTAATTAGTTTCAAAATGCATTAAAAAGGCAATTAAACCTCTACATGTGACCTCACCCTTAGAAGTAACCAATAAAAAAAATGCAATAATTTTAGAATTTTGACAAAAGAGGTTACTGTGCAAAATGTTAAACATTTAAAGCATGTGAAATAATTCCAATTGACATGTTAAAATCGGGTCCATGAAGAAAAAAACTTCCTTTACACCTGCCCTGGACCAGGTGCAGATTTACGCCAAAAAAGGCGCAAAAAAGTGAAACCTTAGTGAAATGTTGCACGGAACATCTGGAAAACAATGATACATAATGCACACTGCACAAAGGTAACGACAAGCTGAGACCTACTATACATTGAAGAATTGATACAGAACGTTTATTGTAAAATTTAATAACCTTTTGTAACACAAATAATATATTAATCATTTGCTGTAATGAGCTTACAGTGGACAACCCATTTAAAGTTTCTAGTGAATTTTTTAGGAATTTGGGAAGACACTGTGAGGGCTGGGGTGGCAAAATAACAAGAAAAAAACTGTGTACTAATTCTGCTCCAATTTCGGCATTCATCCAGTAAGTACCAGAATGACACCCTGGCCCCAAAACTCCTTTAACTTCTTAGTCTTAGAAAATTCAGTTCTGCAAGGAGATAAGTTATCAAGCAAAGTATCCTTTAGACATGTAAAATGTTAGCTTCTCTTATTAGTCTGCTGTGTAAAGTTTTCAGAAAAGTTTTCAAAAACATTGTTAGTAAAGAATATAACCAATTTCATGCTTATCACCTGCACTATTATTTTATGAAATAAAAAAAAATGGTTAAAAATATTTAGTCATCCTTTAAAGTCAATTTATAATCAATCACATACATTTAATCCTGAAAATCTTTACTCATTTTCAGGTTTTGCTTACAATCTTCACACTTATACAAAGCATTTTACCTTTTGTTTAATATTAGGCATTTGACATTTGAAAATCTGTTTGAATTTACCAGATGCGTCTATAGGAATGTCTTTTATGTGTACTTACCTGTAACATGGTGCTGGTTATTTCTCACTTGCATCCTTTATTTGGCATTTTTATACTTGTTGTAAAACTAATATTTTAGTAGATTTCAAGACCTACATTAATCTTTCTGTGATCTGTTGTTCTAGAAAAAAAATTAGTTTTAATAATTTTTCAGCGCACTAAGGTTAAGGCCTTTTATCTTTTTGTTTTATGTTGCCCAGCATCAAGTAACATCAAACAAGAAACATCTCTAACCTGATGCACTGTGATTCTAATTTGTATAAAAATGCTTTAGGGAAACATGAGTTACATCTGGAAAACTTGTTAAGTGCCCTACACAATCCTGGGAGGTGTTTTATTAATTGTAATTTCTCAAATTCCATATTCGTATAGTTCATGTGTTTTTGTACATGTGACAGTTAAAGGCTACAATAATCTGTGAGGTGCTTCAATATATAATATAGTAATAGTCTGCTAACATAATATTGGGTTTTAGGTTAAAACCATTTGGTTTTATGCATTGTGAACCAAACATACCTTGAGAATGTGTTAGTGACAACGATGCAGAAACTTATCTTGTTTTAATCCTGAACTGTGTGGTTTTGTTTAAAAAAAAAAAAAAAAATTTACATTTCAGGAACTTGGGAAAGCTGGGTGCCCTGGCTGCTGACAAAAACACATTAATTATACATACACAGGAGCTGCCTGAACTGTCCAGACAGGAATAATCAATCTGAGCTAGATGGCTCATACACACTAGCTGGGGGATGGTGCAGTGGTTGATTACTTCTGCCTGTCAGGGACAACACAGTGATTATGTATTGCTGGGCAGGACAAGGATGAAGCAGTGCATAATTAAGGTGAGGAGAGCTTTGGGGCAGTCACAGGAGGGACAGAGTCCTATTTTTTTATAATTTTATTATTGTTTTTTCAGTAAAACCACTCAGTTCAGAGATTAAACAAGATATGCTTCTGCATCATTGTTGTTACAGCATTCTTAAGGTATGTTTGGTAAATAATGCATAAAAGCTAATGATAGATTTAAACTTTGGGTATTATTTCATGTTAAAACTTATGTTACAAGGTTGTTTTTCTTCCACTCATAGTACTGCGTTATTAGAAACAAAGACTTTTATACAGTGGCTTTAAAGGAAAGAAATACAAATCTGTCTCCTGTTAGTAAAAAAACGTATAGATTTTTGAAGGTGGAGAGTGAAAATGGAAACGCAAAAAAAAAGGGTTCGGTCATTAAGGGATGAAGTGCAGCTCAACATTTTCTCAGCATCTGTCGATATAGCAAACTAGAATAGAACGTGATCAATTTCTTTGAGAGATGCTGCTAAATGTTTCTGACTGGAGCATACCATCATCTTATTGAAACATACTTTCATACTTGGCTTGCATGTGTTGAGATGGTTGAACAAGCAATCCTGGATGTATGAGCAGCAAAGTTCTCCGTCAGGCATTCTCATTTATGAGGGTCTAAAAGCATTGTAATAGCTTGTCTCTTCTAACTTTCAACAAAAAGCTGTATGATTTTACTTGGAGATCAGTCTGTGGATTTGCTTTTTATTTGGTTGGACCCAATGGACTGACGTGCTGTTGTGTTGTATCAAGCAGAGACCACATGCTAATATTTTACACTTCTATTAAAAAATGAGATGTTGGTCTATAGATCATTCTTAAGAAGGCTACCTCCTGTGGATATATCATAAATGGCCTTTTAATTGATTCATGTAGTAAAATTTAGCCATTAAGAAGAGAAAGTAAATGGCTGTTTCTTAATCTGGCTACATGTTTGTGTTGTCGAATGTCCTTTTCTAAAATAATCTTGGATGGATACAGTAAAGCTGGTAAGGGATTTGTGGCGAGTAGGAGAAACTGATGTATTTTTATTTTATATTAATTTTGCATGGTTTAGAATCCAAAATTGAAAATGCTCAAGCCTTCTTTATCAAATGTATGCATAATCACTTCACAAATTGTCAATTTAGAAGCATGCCCCATCACTATGACTCCTTTTGATTGTGTCATAATTTGTATTTATTTTCATAATTATTGCACATTTCTTAGGACTACAGAAACTAATTTCCTAAGGTATTTCCTTTTGCAAATACATCCTCGTTGTTTTATTTATTGCTTCTTAAAAATACTATTTTTTTTTTTTTAATGTCTAGGTTAAAAAGCTGTTATTTCCATCAAAACTACCATATTTCCATCTACACTTCTCACAAAACATAACTTTTTAATTGGTATCTACCAGCAATTTTAACCATACAAAGCTGCACATGCATTAGGCACAACCCCCTTCCTTCTTCATTACATTGGCTAAATCCATACTTTCAGCAGGCAGGATATCACAAACTGCACAGTGCTGTGGATGAAACTCCTTGCATCATAGGCTTGCCTGTGAACACCAACAATACCAGCGGCCTAACGCAGCAATGTGTGGTTAAAACTGCTGATTGAAAAATGCAAAAAATAAGCACTCATATGTCTATGTTGACAGAAAAATATATATTTTTTTTAATGTTAACATTTTTAGGTTACATGTAATAATTACTTGTCACGGAGGACAAATCTTCATGTTGACTTGAGCCAACTGAATAGGTAACCAATTTCACAGTAGGCCATTCCTATTAAAAAGGATCTTTCATACCATGGAGAGAAGCCATGGTATCCTATGTTAATAGAGCCTTACTTAAAATTCTTGTAAATACTTTGATGTATTTGCGTAAGGATAAACCATTCCTTCAAGATTGATCAAATTTGTGTGTTTTTATCTCTCTTAATTTAAATGACATCCGACTAATGATTCATATTTTTATTTCCAGCTTGAAAAGGAACTCACTTATGAGAAATTTACAGAAGTGACTAATCCAGATAACATGGACAGAACTGAAGTGGAGCTCTCTTTTCCAAAATTCAAGCTAGAAAACAGTTATGATCTAGAATCCGTTCTTGGAGGTTTAGGCATGACAGATGCCTTTGACATGGGCAAATGTGATTTCTCAGGCATGTCTGGGGATCGTGATTTATTTCTATCCAAAGTGGTTCACAAATCTTTTGTAGAGGTGAATGAGGAGGGAACAGAGGCGGCTGCTGCCACCGGGGCTGTTATTATGCTACGTTGTGCTCGGTTTGTACCAAGATTCACTTGTGACCATCCTTTCTTGTTCTTTATTATACACAAGCAAAGCAGATGCATTCTTTTCTTTGGTAGATTCGCTTCACCTTAGGGCTGGATACACACCCTGTAGACTGTGTGTTGCTCAACCCTTTAAAAATATGCAGTAAATCCACATATATTATGCAAATTTACATGCTGTGGATGTAAAATCCATGGCAAAGTCAAAACATAATTACAACGGTGTAGAGAATGATGCAGATTGTTAGTTTCTGTTTGGGGGGAGGTTTAGTAGGGAAGTTATTTTTAAGCAAGATACATTATATGATGGAATATTTTTGAGGCGGAAGTTACACTGATAATCGACAAGTATGCAACATGTAAAAATAGCATTAGTCTTTCAAGCTGCCTTAATGTACATAACATTTGGGGGGAAAAAACTAGTTGGTCTGAAAATAAAGGAATTTTCATGTTCTACAAAAATATATATGAGATGTTTAATTGTCATGTACTCTACTGCACTATTGGCCTCCCAGTCTTTCATATTGTTGGCTGTGAGTGCCACTGTGACAACAAGCATTTGAGACCTTTCCATTTCCTTAGATAGACATGGTTAATACTAAATGTAACCTTCTAAAAGGATTGCATGCTTTTAGTGACATCAGTCTTTTCACATGAGCTGTGATAGAACTGTAAATTCAGAATAAGTTTACAATAATAGTCAAAATCCCATTCCCATTAATATACATACATGTAGGAAGTTAACTGACTTTTACAGACGTCTTAACTGGTTAGCGACATGGGACAATATAGATGATCCTAATTAGTGGGCCGTTGCTGCATAAGAACGATCTATATAATCCTCGGATCCGCAGCAGGAGACAAACTCATACATACAGCCTGGTCCTTGCGGTTTCTGCCCGGCTGTGAGATCTTGCCCTGCTGGGGTGTTAAGGACAGAGACAGAGGGAATAATATGGTACCCGCAGTCACTCCCCTGGCCCCCTGCAGCATGATTGCTAGGTGTCAGGGGGGGTTACCATGGCAGCTGGTGGTCTGCCATGTACAGTGACCTATTAGTTCCAGTCCAAGACTGGGTCTAATAAGCCAAATGTCAGTAAAACACTGACAGATACAATGCTTTGCAGTACAGAAAGTAGTTGTTCTGATCTCCCAAAAACATTTAGAAGGTGCTCAAATAGTCAAATGTACCCTATGATAGTAGCAATCTAACCATTGCCATTTCCTGCAATAAACCCTCCTTTGATTGAGGAATAAAAAAGTTATAGCTCTCAGAATATGACGACACATAGACAAATGTACATATTTCGTTTATTTTTGGTTGCAGGAAAGAGTTAATAAATTTGAATAATCATACTATTTTACTATAATAATTAACCCATTTTAAGATACAAATTTTATGGCAAAAAACAAGCCCTCATATGCAGATTAAAAAAATCTAAAGTTTTGTTTTTTGGAATTTGAGTAGGGAAAAACCTAGAAAATGTCTGTTTCCTGAATGTCCTGAAGGCCATATTAGGCTGTGTCCTTAAGGTGTTAAAGGGGTTTTCAGGAACTAATATATTAATGGTTAATTTTTAGTTCCCACTAAACTAATGTTGATGACCTCTAAAACAAAGTCCAGAGCACACTTCTATATGACATAAGGACCACTGTTCCACAATACTAGGCAAATACATGGAACTCCACACTTGATCCTATGCCAGTAATTAGGAAAATCACATAAATGACAGCATCCACAGTGGTGTAAAATCATTTTTGTTCCCAGTAATACAACCACACTATGTTTATAACTGAGCCATTCTCCAGGACATAAAGCGTAAGTTGAAACAAAACTGCATAAATGAATAGTGCCAATTATAGTTGTAAACGTAGTAATTTACATAAGTAAAGAATATTTTTTGGAAGACAAGTATCAAACATTTGGCTGGCCTTTGTATTTATAAAGAAAAACTGTTAAGATACATCTGACTATCAGAAAAGTCCCAAAAAACAGACAGACAAAGTCAGACTTGTGCCCCTTTGTGTCCTTCTTTTTCCCTGCCTTTCTTCGTTATTTTAGCATGACAGCTGAGTGATACGATGCTAGTAATGGTGATAATGACTTGCAGAGTGTACTAAATGCAATGTTGTTTAATGCCAGAGTGATGCAAATTGTCTGTAAAAAAAAATGGATGTTAAAGTCTGCTTTTTAATGGACAATTTTCACAACTGCCGGGTGCAGGTGGCCTTCGCCTCTTTTCGTTATATGTATTCTGTGTAAAGGACTTTGGATACATTGCTCACTGCAGGAGAAAGATAAACGTACAGATAACCTGCATTACTTTATCGAGTACATTACAAAGTATATCGCCAGCGCTATTCATTTCTACAATAAAAAACATAAATGATAAATTATGCTTTAAGTCATTTTGAGAAAAGGATGAATGAGCTTAAACACCACAAGAGTCTTCTGCTGAAACCAATAATGTTGTGATTTACACTCCTTTGGATGCTGCCTTTTTTAAATATCCTAAAAATAGGTTATCAATATTTTCATTCCTGTAAAAACCCTTTTAAATAAAATACTCAAGACAATATTTGCACTTTTCATGACACGAATTGATGCAATAATTCTAGTTTACTTACAAAATTATTTTTACTCAAAAGTTATGTACCTGGTATTTTTTTCTTGCTTAATTACCAATGCTAATTTTGTCTATTTTGTGCTTTCACATAAAGTAAAAAGCATTGCCTTACAAGATATAATGTATAATATACACTAAAATATACCAAGTTTTATTTTTGTAGCTTTAGAAGTTTTTATTATGTAGGATTTGACTAAAAGCTATGCTTTTATGAGGAAAATTAATCTAAACAATGTGGATTTTAGTTAAACTGGTTTATCTGGGTTTTATGTTTTTAAAAATTGGTCTTTTCAATATATACTTTTCACTGGAAGATTTAGTGCCGGGGCTCCTGGTTTCTGTTGTGGTTTCAGTTGATTAACCATACGTTTGCTCTGCTGCTGATTGGCAGTAGTGGAGACCATCTTATGGCACTGGATTGCTTGGCAGGGCAAGTACAACTTATTTGTTTTATAAAACCTTTTTATACATTTATTTTAAAATCCTGATTTATACAAAAATTGCCTTATAAGTTACCTGTATAATGTTTATTAGCATCACCTCATAAAGAGTAGAATTACAATTTTCTTCAGTTTCGGTTATGATATGTGCCTATTTTAGACTCTCGTAGATAGTATAATTCTATGTTGGACTGTTACAGTAGATTAGTTGGACTGTGTATGATTTTGTAGCTGCATTTCTTATTATCCAGAACACATAAATGTTCATATGTAAAACCAAAATATACAAAAATTGAAAAAAGCTTTTGTAGTTGTCATTTTATGGGTGCACTTTTAAAAGGAAGTACGGATGAACTGTCTTTCCATCTCTTTTCTAATGCTACACAAAAATACTGATCCTGTCTTTTATAACTACTCCTAATGGATAGACATAGCATCAAATGGAGACACAAAAGATATATTACTGATTAGATTTAGACCATGCTGAACAATTAAACATATTGACAGAGTTTAGAACAAATTAAACCAAGTGTAATTTTGATGCAAGATCCTTAGTCAATCATGCATTTCCATTGATGATCATTTAAAGGAAACCTGTAAGCAGAAGATTACCTAAACTAAATCACTACTAGTACAAACGTTAGTCAAGTAGATGGTTAACTTCCGGATCATGTTTCTTTCAGTCCACCATGATCTAGAAAATCAACTTCAAGTGAGATGCAATCCCAAAAAACAAAGATCGACATGGCACTCCCAATCCTTTACAATCGTCTGAACATAGGATAAGTGCTTCAGATTGCCACAACTGAATAGTATCGTAGGTGCTTTGAATCCAACGCGACAGTGATCCCCAAATAGCAAATGTACAAAAGTAGTAAGAAGAAATGCACGACATTTACTGATCTCCCAAAGTAGCTTTCATCCTCTTTATTTCATCAATATTATAATACAACATACTTACAAAACAGGGGCAGGGTATATGGTGCGAGGGAGGACACACAGGGTGCTCATTGACAAGGCAACGGCTGTTTCGCACAACACTGCACTTCTTCCAGCCTCTGTATGAAGTGATCTAAAAAATGGTGCTATATGAAGTGAAGGAGGTGGGATCCATCACACCTGGATTGATAATCATGGCTTCTTATAGGTTATTTTTGTTATCATATACCACCTATAGCCCAATCACCAGGGTTGGACGGACCTATAGCTGTAACTGTTTAACTAACTGTGGTCACCTTACCTGTTAACTTGCATCCCGCTCAGCTGTGGCTGATGAATCAGTTGATTCGCTAAGACGCTACCTTACACATGGAACACGTCGGTTGCGGGACTGACAGCTGGCTCCGCCCATCCATCACGTGGCTTGTATCGCCAGCAACCCGCGGACTCAAGTCTAAGGGATGTCCTGTAGAGAGCCTCGCTGTTTTAAGCCTATAGGGAGCAGTACACACCACTGCATCTAGGTACAGGCAGGTTTTGTACAGTATATAGCCAGTCCTTGTATACAGCAAGCCAGTCCCCCATCCTAGTACATACAAATAAAAAACTTTGTACTCACCTTTCCAATGCTCCCTCGCAGCTCCGCTACTTGAAGCAGTCTGGCCGGCGATGACCGCTCCGTGCGCCAGAAGAGTGAGTAGATGGTTTTTTATTTTTCCACCGGCCCCACCAGTTTCAGAACGGTCCCTGACTAGTCGGCCCACCAGGATTTCTCCCGGTGGGTCTTATGGCCAGTTTTTCAATATATACTTTTCACTGGAAGATTTAGTGCCGGGGCTCCTGGTTTCTGTTGTGGTTTCAGTTGATCAACCATACATTTGCTCTGCTGCTGATTGGCAGTAGTGGAGACCATCTTATGGCACTGGATTGCTTGGCAGGGCAAGTACAACTTATTTGTTTTATAAAACCTTTTTATACATTTATTTTAAAATCCTGATTTATACAAAAATTGCCTTATAAGTTACGTGTATAATGTTTATTAGCATCACCTCATAAAGAGTAGAATTACAATTTTCTTCAGTTTCGGTTATGATATGTGCCTATTTTAGACTCTCGTAGATAGTATAATTCTATGTTGGACTGTTACAGTAGATTAGTTGGACTGTGTATGATTTTGTAGCTGCATTTCTTATTATCCAGAACACATAAATGTTCATATGTAAAACCAAAATATACAAAAATTGAAAAAAGCTTTTGTAGTTGTCATTTTATGGGTGCACTTTTAAAAGGAAGTACGGATGAACTGTCTTTCCATCTCTTTTCTAATGCTACACAACAATACTGATCCTGTCTTTTATAACTACTCCTAATGGATAGACATAGCATCAAATGGAGACACAAAAGATATATTACTGATTTAGATTCAGACCATGCTGAACAATTAAACATATTGACAGAGTTTAGAACAAATTAAACCAAGTGTAATTTTGATGCAAGATCCTTAGTCAATCATGCATTTCCATTGATGATCATTTAAAGGAAACCTTTAAGCAGAAGATTACCTAAACTAAGTCACTACTAGTACAAACGTTAGTCAAGTAGATGGTTAACTTCCGGATCATGTTTCTTTCAGTCCACCATGATCTAGAAAATCAACTTCAAGTGAGATGCAATCCCAAAAAACAAAGATCGACATGGCACTCCCAATCCTTTACAATCGTCTGAACATAGGATAAGTGCTTCAGATTGCCACAACTGAATAGTATCGTAGGTGCTTTGAATCCAACGCGACAGTGATCCCCAAATAGCAAATGTACAAAAGTAGTAAGAAGAAATGCACGACATTTACTGATCTCCCAAAGTAGCTTTCATCCTCTTTATTTCATCAATATTATAATACAACATACTTACAAAACAGGGGCAGGGTATATGGTGCGAGGGAGGACACACAGGGTGCTCATTGACAAGGCAACGGCTGTTTCGCACAACACTGCACTTCTTCCAGCCTCTGTATGAAGTGATCTAAAAAATGGTGCTATATGAAGTGAAGGAGGTGGGATCCATCACACCTGGATTGATAATCATGGCTTCTTATAGGTTATTTTTGTTATCATATACCACCTATAGCCCAATCACCAGGGTTGGACGGACCTATAGCTGTAACTGTTTAACTAACTGTGGTCACCTTACCTGTTAACTTGCATCCCGCTCAGCTGTGGCTGATGAATCAGTTGATTCGCTAAGACGCTACCTTACACATGGAACACGTCGGTTGCGGGACTGACAGCTGGCTCCGCCCATCCATCACGTGGCTTGTATCGCCAGCAACCCGCGGACTCAAGTCTAAGGGATGTCCTGTAGAGAGCCTCGCTGTTTTAAGCCTATAGGGAGCAGTACACACCACTGCATCTAGGTACAGGCAGGTTTTGTACAGTATATAGCCAGTCCTTGTATACAGCAAGCCAGTCCCCCATCCTAGTACATACAAATAAAAAACTTTGTACTCACCTTTCCAATGCTCCCTCGCAGCTCCGCTACTTGAAGCAGTCTGGCCGGCGATGACCGCTCCGTGCGCCAGAAGAGTGAGTAGATGGTTTTTTATTTTTCCACCGGCCCCACCAGTTTCAGAACGGTCCCTGACTAGTCGGCCCACCAGGATTTCTCCCGGTGGGTCTTATGGCCAGTCCACCCCTGGATAGAAGCCCTGTCTGTGATCCAGATGCAGCCATCAAAAGAGCCACATCTGGTTCGCGAGCCAAAGGTTCCCGACCCCTGATCTTGTTGCTCCTTCCTCTGAACTAACGGATCTCATGTGTTCCTTTATTATGAAATATACATTTTTCATTTTTTTGGCAGCTACATATTAAAACATAGACTAAAAAATTTGTCTTACGTTTTACAAACTGTGTCATGTTGACTATTTGATCACCAAATCTAATGAACTTTTTCCCCTATGTTATTAGGGCAAACGCTTCACTGTCTGCATCTAAAATATGTGACGCATTTTTCTCTAACCAGTTTTTTTTGCGCAAGGAAACTGTCCTTTCTTGAATTCCCGCTTTTATGTGAAATCTCAACCATTTACATATAAAACATCTCCCCCCAAAGTCAGAGAAATATGACTTTTCTTACCTTGTTTTCACAACAGATGAGTCCAGTTTAGTGATTGCAGGGGTAGTATGAATTCAAAAGCCGCTATCTTCTGTATTGTAGTATCTAGAAATATGCATTTTGTGTCATATTAAGGGGTTAATTGTCACTTGGGAAAAAAAAAAATTGTCTGGAGCTACAATTATAAAATATACAATTTCGACTTGCATACAAATTCAACTTAAGAACAAACCTACGGACCCTATCTTGTACGTAACCCAGGGACTGTCTGCAATAAACAATCAAATTTCAGGTCCCCTATCCAAGTGGCCCTGTAGAAAATGAAAGCAACCATCTGATTTATTGTCTCAATAAAGGAAGTTATGAATTACTTGGATCCTTCCCAGGCATGCATGTGAACCAGGATAAACACACCCTGAAACGTCACATGACATGCTTGATGCCATACTGCTCAATGGAGTAGGCTTGTTTGTTTCAGAAAGTATACCCCAGGAGTTCACACTGGATGAAATGGACTTTTGAAAAGAAAACAATGGGTGATTATGTTTGATGAAATTTATGTCTGTCCAAGCATTTTTCCATATTAAAAAAAAACTATTTTGTCTGCCAAGTTGTTCTGCCTGTGGCATGATGGCTTCACCGCGTCTCATCCTGCGCGCTGGCAAGAAGAGGAGAAGCAGGAAGGAAGGCAGGTTTTTTTCTTCGCTATGGGGGATTCAATTGCTGGGGAGCTAATGGGAATATTAACTTCTGGTGGGGTGGGGGGGGGGGGGGTATGGAGGACATCAATTGCTACATTGTTTTTTTTTAATTTGTACTTATGCTTTTTACCATGTTTAATAACAATACAATAAAGAAAAACTTTATTAAAAAAAGCAGGAGTCATGGTTACATGTTATGCAGAGGTACCATAGTCAGCCCACACTGAACAATACAAAACCCACATAGACACAAGACAGGCAGGTACTTTCACATTCATATTTTCTGCAACACTTTCCATTGGGGAAAAACAGAAATCCCGGGCTATTATAAGACAGTATAGAAATTTGCACACCACCTTGACCAGATAATCTTGGGGGCATCTCCAGTTGGTGTACACCAATCTGTAGTGAATAATAACACTATTAATAAGCAGGATCCAATGTTTGAGGGGAGGTGGCTCTTGATCCTTCCAGAACATTATCACCACCTTTTGGGCATAATATAGGTAGAACCGAAAGAAAATTTGGTCATAAAGGTCGTAAATACCTTCATTTATAACACCAAGGAGACAGACCTGATGGGAGAAATATAAGTTTCTATTAAGGAACACTAACCTCTGACCATAAAACACAAATTTTGGAACACGCTCATACGGAATGGAAAAAGGATCCACTAGCTGCCTGACAGGGAAAACCGGAATCATTGAGCATCACACCCATACAATGGTTTCACAGGGGAAAAATTAACATGGTGCACAAATTTGGACTGTATTAGTCCCTAGAACTCATGACAGATTCAAAAAGCTCATATGAAAGCCCTGTCAAAGAGTCTACAACCTTGCAATTGCAGAAGGAAGTAAAACTGGGTGAAAGACTTGGAGAGGTCTGGAGTGCCTAATTAGATTTCCAGTTTAGAGAATTTGACTCTCAGGCTGGTAGAGCCAAACTGAGCCCTAAAAGCATGACACATCTGGGATTAAAGGAAGGAGGCTATGGCAGGCAAAGTATACTGTTGCAGCATCCCACATTGTCCATTCAGAGAGCGAAAAGAAATTAGAAAGTCATGGGTTAAGCCATATGGGGGTCATAGGGGAGAGCTAGCATTACTAATAGTTGAGCCCTGTGCCAACATATGAAAACTGTGTACAAAGGTAGTGGGACGACCGAAGGGGACTTGTAGAGGAGATTAGTGGGGAATCCCAGTATGGCTCCTGCAAGTGTTGCCTCTATCAACTTCCACCCACCATTGGGCATGAACCAACTGGAAAGCCAAGTAGCAGAGAATAAATCAGGAGCTGCCAGCCCTACCCTGAGACTTAGGTGTAAAAAGCAGAGCTAGACTAAGGTCGGTGACACACTGAGGTTTTTGGAGTTTTTTTTTTCATTGCATTTGTGCATCCTTGTAAAACGATCAGTTTGCATATTGGCTTTTCAAATTGTGTTTGTATAAAGTGTCTACAACTTGGCATTTTCTCCCCTGTGTTCTTTGTGTCTGCGTTTTTGAGCTGCATTTTCATTGTGCTTTTCCAAAGGCGTTGAGTTTTTGAATATACGTTTGTGTCTGCATTTAAAAACTCACGCAATAACTAGCACAAACAGCAGGGAGAACAAGATCACTGGACTTTTTACAAATTCCAAGAGACAGCGTGCATGCAGTTTACGCACATGAAGCATTGGTTTTTTAAAAAGGCAAACACAATCAAACTTGAAAAAACGCATGCGTTTTTAATGTATCAAAATCGCAACAGAAACGCGATTAAAAAACACGTGTGTCACCATGAGAGTAAAGTGGAAATGACTGTGCAGGAGACAAACACCAGAGAGGTGATGGACATCCATTGTTGATGATGCTGCAGAGGACATGAATTGCTTGGGTTTTAGGTGGACATCAATTTAGGTGGTTCTTGAAGGTTGTAACGTGTTCAAATTTTATTCGATAATAATATCAAAAACATCCACAGTGTAGATTATATCCACCAACGCGTTTCCGACGGCTTAACCGTCCTTTTATAGACTGGTGGCTGTGGGGGCATCACTTACTACTACTTACTATTTGAAACTTAAGAGTTGCACACCACAAAAGGTCGCAAAAGTGAGACCTAAAACAGGCAACTCATCACATGTATCACAAAGGTGAAAACTTAAGATACATTGCAGTGAAATAGTAGGCCAAATTCAGGAAACTTGAAAAAGTGGCAGCCGGAAAAATATGATACATGTGCCCCATAGAGCAGTGAATCAAAAATTAGTAGGGTCAGGGAAGACGGATAAGTTCACACCTCACAAACAGTATGCATAGTTTTAACAATGGCAAGGATAAGACACTCTCTCCCTCTGCTCCCCTCTGTGCTTCTGCCCATGAATAGCACATTTATTGATGCAGACTTGCTGGCATCTTCCCATATGTGTGTGTCATGTTCCTTAAACTGGCTGCTTACGTATTGCTGTCCAAAACTAACTTCAAAGCCAATCATTTTAGCTACCTTGTCATTGTAACGTCCGTGTCTAAATGTCCCCTCTATCCACAGTTGACAGAATAGTAGGCGTTAATTTGGTTGTGTTTCTCTTTGTGTTTGAACTGTGGCTAGGTTTCTCCTGTGTTTTTGATTTATTAAACCACCCCCTGCTCTCTGCAGTTGCACCTGTCCTCCAAGGGTTACTTGCCTGATGGACAGCTGCTGCTGGAGGCGTGTCCTGGACTGCCTATATATCTGCCTACTCCCATTCAGACCTTGTTGGTTATTCAGTCTCCAGTGTTCCTAGTGTTTGCTATTCTGTGTATTTCACTATTGCTTTGCCTACCAACCATTCTATTTGCTATACGATTTCTGTATCCTTGCTGCGTCTTGTTTTGGACGATTTGTCAGACTCCGCTAGCCTGTCTGTATCTGTTGTTTGTCCTCAGTGTTGGTGTATCTCCATGTGTGACCCCGCTTTCCCTGTCTCAGACTTGTGTTGGTTTTCTGTTGTATTAGTGAACACTGGTCTATTCTGAATTCCTGTTACCTGTTCCGCCCCACCATCCGCAGCGGCCAGACGAAGTGAGTCCTTCCCTATCTCTCAGGGAACTGTGACGGTGTCTCGAAGGGTCTCTCAGGGACTGTGTGTCGTTCCCTTAATAGTGGTTTTGTCCTGGTCAGGCAGGTATGTCCTGCTGTCATGGACACTGCAGGGTTGAAGTTTGCCACCACTTACCACGTCTGACAGCTAGCACTAAGCCTTGCTTGTAGTTTGGCTGTTGCCTTGACAGGTTCATTACATCATTTCAACTTCCTTCAATAATCATGATAGGGTCCTTAGATTCTGGGGAGGGGTCTATGACTCAGCGGCAAATATTATGTATCAGTGAATACCACCAAAATACGGATTAGACACTAAGCCCAAACATTTCATAACTGGGTTGTATTGGTTTGCTAATGGATGTTATAGACGGGGAATGTCAGATACTGGGATGCCTGGAGAATTAACTCTCCTTATAGAGCACGAAGAAGACTATGGCCATAACTATGAAATATGCCAAATCAGATGAAGGCTCCAACAAATTGGTCTATAACAATAGGACCTCCACCATGAAACAACTCATCATACTTTTCAAAACAACGATGGTGGCTGTGTAAATGAATAATTGGCCTCCATTGTCATAACATGCAATCTGTACAAAATAATCAAAAGTTTATAACCCTTCAAGTACGCAGCCATTTGTGCAGGTTAAGCTCAGACGAGTTTTTTGGATGCTTGACCTGCGTTCTGCTTATGGTTATAACTTTTGAACACTGTTACTTATCAAACATTTGAGATTGTTTTTTCCGCCAACCTGTTGTACTTCATTTTAGTGGCTAAATTTTGGGCTGAACATTTTGCTTTATTTAAAGTAACAAAAAGAAACATATGCTAAAATGCTTTTTGAACAAATTTGCCATTTTCGAAATTCAAAATGCATTGCGTTCCAGCAGATGATTACCACTCAACATAAGTGCTGAATAACATTTGCCCATTTGTCCTACTTTACACTTTTACATAATTTTGATATGTCTGGATAATTTATTTTGATTGTCACGCGGCTTCATAAAGAATATCGCTTTTCCGGATTTTCATAATGTGGACTATTTTGGGGTATAAATACAGTTTGGAATGAATTTTACACTATTTAGCATCCAAAACCCTCATAATATAACCCAACCCATTTTCAAATCATGACACCCCCTCACAGCTATCACGAAACCGCTTTTACGAAGATTGTAACCCCTTGAGATCTTCATAGTAATTGAAACTCAAAATAGTTGGTTTGGAAATTTAGAATGGTCAAATTGTTCCCTTATACGTTCAATTAGCACTCACAATTACACATTCCACAAATATAAAACTTGTAAAAAACCCACCATACAATTTGTGCTGCAATTTCTCCGGAACGCAAAGAACCCGCCCACATGTGGCCGGTTACTTGTTTATGGTCGCACAGCGAGACGCAGAAGGAGGATGCGCCTGGCCAGCTGCAGGATTTTAGTTCTCATTGGCCCCTTTGAAGGCTGATGAAATTTTCGCTTTTGCGTTTTTGGGCATGATGCCCTTTTTTTGCGGGAAGGAGATGCTCTTTTTCCATTGTTACCATTTTGGGTTTTTGGTATACCCTACTTGTTGAAAATTAGGACTTTTATTGAGGGCAGGAGTAGACAAAAGCGGAAAATCATTCTGTACTGGATTTTTATCTTTTTTTTTTTTTTGGTGTTCACCGTATAGACTAACAATCATGTTTATCTTCTATTCTATGGGACGGATTACGATTACGGGTTGATCAACTTGATATATATTTTCTACGTTTTACTAAATTTGTCCAATTACCAAAACCCTAATGTGGGGAAAAATAAATGACTATCAATTTATGTATTGCGTCTTACCAAGTGCATAAACATTGTTACTTTTTTGGCTACGGACAGCTGGGTTGATGGCTTGTTTTGCTGGGACATGATGGTACCTGTGCACAATGTATTCAGTCGAAGTACACAGGGTTTTTTTGATTCGCAATTTATATAGCATTTTTTGTGGGATTGAAAGCTAGAAAATCATAATTTTTGACGGTTTAGAGCAGAGGTTTTTTTTTACGGCGTTGTATGTGGGGGTTCATAATGATGTTCGTTTTTTCTAGGGTTGTTGACGCGACGCGGTGGATACTATTATGTTGGGGTTTGTGTTATATTTAGACTTTTTTTTTAGTTATAGTTTCTCGCTTATAGTGTTTGGGGGGTTTGTTGGGCATTTTTAGTGGATTTATTACTTTATTTTTTTGAATAACATTTATTTTTATTTTACTTTTTCATGCTTTTTATACCCTGAGGACATGTAAGCAAGCAATTCTTCTGATGCGTTACTTCCTGATACTATTCTGAGCAATACTCATGTTTGGCAGATATTACTCAGTTCCAGCCTATACAGCATTAGGACAGAGGCGCCCTGTGCCATGAAGATACGTCACAGACAATCTTACTGGCAATTCTTGCAGGTAACTCGGGGGTCCAATCGGACCCCCAGGTGTACTATCGCAACGCATCGGCGCGACCCGCTAAAACGTTTTCGGGGGGGCCATGGCTCGTGGGGAAGAGGACACCCCGGACAGACTGTTGATGCTGCGGAATGGCTGCGACTGACCGCGCATTTAAACGGGTTAAGCACCGCCCCCGTCGATCCGAGACCAAGACTTTAGCGGGGTGGTGTACCTGGGGTGCCGGCTATCAGTCTACAGCCGCGCACCCCCGCTTCCCCGATGCCGTTCGGTCCAGATCTTGAGCCAAACTCAGACACAGCTCAGCGTCCGTATATACGTTGACTGCGATTGGCGTAGAGGTCACGAGCTCAGCAGTCCGATATATACGGACGCCGTGAAGCTAGGTAAGAGTTAAGTAAACACCAATAAAAACATGTTAAAAATAATGGACCACGTGTCGATATAGTACGTGCACCAAAACATGGTAAATTGTTATTTGATTTGCAGACCACGTATTTTCCCCATCACCAGCTACATCCCCTAATAAATATGTGCCAAGTCGCATCTATAGATGAACATTACACATCTTAGGCCAGGTACACACGCTCCTCAGAATCCAGGAATAACACAATGCAACAAGTGCACAACGAGCGAAGAATACCTCTATGATTCCATTTATAACAGTTGCGAATAGGCCAATATTATCCTTAATTCTGACTTGACATAGCGGGTAGTGTGGCTATGCCCAACGGTATCGCCACCTCCGTGGCACTTCCTCATGGGATGTAACCAGGTGTTATAATAGATCATAGGATATACTACAAGTTTTGTTTTAGCCCATGACGCAATGGGATGTCCCATGGCAATGTGAGCTGACCTGCTAATTGATGATTGCCTCAGCTGCAGAAAAACCACACGACAGGACGAGCACGCCCCGCATAGATCCAGCCACCTCGACGCTCACCTACCAGTAACACGCCATTGCCCTCACGCATCGTCGAGAGTTGTGCCGCGGTGCTACTGCCTAACATAGTTCTAAAGCTTGGTGCGGATACGTACTAACCAGGGGTGATGAAGAAGATGCTGGGACTACTTGAATAAATGTGGGAGTGAGATTGATACATTGAAATACAGCGTAAGTATCTTCAAGTCTGTGAAGGAGGGGAATTTAGTGATTAAACATTATACACCATAGAGTACAAATAGTATAGTTAGGCCCCACATACTTGAGCCTGGTGGACAAATTCAATTTACATTTGATAAGACAAAATACATATCTTAGTTGTGGTATGACTCTGGCAGCAAGAATGGTCTGAAGTGATATTACTAAATAATAATAAAGTGCATTAAAATTCTTTCTTTAGTGTTCTGTGTTGATAGTCGAAACTGTTGGATTTATAAAGTTTGCATTGTGTCAAGAGTCCCACGAGTGTTTTAAGATGCCGTAAAAATAAACCAAAATAGCCAATACCCATTAGAGGCAAACGAAAAACAGAAAAAGACTATTGATACCCATTAAACAGGAACATGACCAATTGATGTGTTGCATTGTTTAATAGTGCTGTGATCGTCGTGTTTTATAAGTATTCATACCATCTGGCAGGTGCCAGTAAGCCCAACAGCCACAGTTGCTGGTATAGGCATCATACTTAACAGGTGTGTAAGATGCAATTATTTTACTTTATTTCTATAATAATCCCGTAAGAGGCACCTCCTCCATTAAGTCCTCTTGGTGTCTATAGACTGGTTTGGTAATATCCTTTGGTTCTCTGTAGTTAAGTGAGAAGTTGTAGACTCCCCCCTGCTGATGTTCGTAGAACTTCTCCAAGCCCATAATATCTGCGATCTCCCGGCACTGTACCTCCATGGTAGTGATGAAAGTGTTGCAGGCCACGGACGTGAGGCTTTTGTCCCTGTTGAAATCGCGTCTTGCCGGGAGATTGTTGACAGATGCTTCTGAATTCTCTTCCTTAGTTCCTGTGATGTTTGACCTACTAGTAGATATGTGGGATTCACAGAAACAGTGTCATTGCAATATATCACGTCTTTTTTGACCGACGAGTTTATTAAGTTCTGAGTTGTGTTACCTTACTCATCAAAACCGGATCTTTGAAAGATAACGTTGGAGTCATGAATTGGCAATGTTGCAGTTCCAACAGCGTATGACTCCTTTAAGTCTTTTTCCTACCCGTCGTGCTCACCGATCGTTTTAAAATGGCTCGTTAAACCAAGATTGTGCCTTCAAAATTTCGTGCCTTTTGATGCTGGACTTTGGGGCGAGGGTCATGTATTACTTTCCCATTTAGGTGTTCACTCACACAGCATATTCAGTTTTTCTTTCCCAACATTTTGTAAAATCTTGCCATTGATTATTAATTTGTGACAAATCTGACTTGTTCATCTCCTTGTCCTTGGGCCTGGGTTTTAGAATATTCCTCTGTTTGAATTTTATCGCTCTCATTATGCCTCTAGATATTTTTTTTTAGGGTATCCCCTTGCTCGTAGCCTTGTCGGTCAGTTCAGGGAGTTCTTTCTGAATTCATTATCGTCGCTGCAGTTCCGACGTATCCTCATGATTGGCCTGTCGGGAGCCGTCTTTTTGGGTGTTTGGGTGAAAAACTCGTATAATGTAGCAGGTTGTTTGGTAGCTGTCATTTTCCTAAAAAGTGTTGTCCTGATGTTGCCATCCTGGATTATTAACTTTAGATCCAGGAACTCAAACCATGTGATCATAATACTGTTGGCCAAGTAGATATTAAACAGGTTAGTATTACTTTCTGCCACGAATTGGGAGGCATGTCCTGCTGTGTTCCCTTCCAGAAAAAGACCTATTTCGTCTATAAAGCCGATACCAGTGGGCATACCTTGGTCTGAAAGGCCTGCGATGGGCTCAATGGGGGCGCACCCGTGGTCTCCTCCCACCAACCTAA
The DNA here is from genome assembly GCA_019512145.1 of Engystomops pustulosus. Classification (NCBI taxonomy): domain Eukaryota; kingdom Metazoa; phylum Chordata; class Amphibia; order Anura; family Leptodactylidae; genus Engystomops; species Engystomops pustulosus. The sequence goes on from WNYA01001048.1 coordinate 51,735, forward strand.
AAATAGGTTGGCGTAGAGGAGCACAGCGCGCCTCCCCCCCCAATTCGCATTCCCCGACCCTGGCGGTAGAATGCCCTGTCAAGGTAAAATATTTATTTTGATTACAAAGTCTAGTAATTCTAAGCAGGAAGGAGTCAGGTCCGCCTGGGGTCCCCCCCCCCCCCCCCCCCCCCCCTGATTTGTCTGTTTATCGAGACTTATGGGCTACGCCCCCACACCAACTCATGAGCGATGTTGTCGAGGGATTCCACGTCCACTTGTAACTAATTAATGTACCTGATAGGTATCTGTGGTGTGTAGGGCGCCAATGAGATGCATCGAGTCACGTAGATACGAGTCCAATGTCAGTAGAAAGGGGCAAAAAAGGACCCAGGTAAGTTACAGGCTTTTTCCACTCTGACTACCTTTCCCGCCACTAGTGGTCTGGGGCGGGTGGGGGGTGTCACGAGTACTATGTTCCTGGGGACAAGATAGAAACGTGGTGATATGGGGTGATCCACGTCAGGTAACTTAGCTTTCGTGTTTTGGAGTTCATGTTTGTATCCGTGTTCTGTATAATGCCGGCGTGTCCCCAGGTGTGTTCTTCCTTTGTAGATACATGCTTGCTGTGGCGAACGACTCTGTCTTAGGCCAATATAATTGATCGGATTACCTAGTTGTCGCTTTGCTTCTGTTAGGTACATTGTCCCATAGCCAAAGGACGATATTCCCCCTTTGTCTGCCTCCTTCCTAGGAAGGTCTGATTCTTGTAATGGAATCGCTCTTTGTTCTTGTTTATTTAGATTATTACCCTGACATCTGTCAATGGGCAATGTTGGATGTCCTTAGGTGTTCTGAAAAAAATTTAATGCTGGACATAGACTAAAAGGAGGTGTGTATGGAGGGGCACGAATGGGGAACCATTCGTCTTACCGTGTTGTCTTCATTTTCTTGTAGCGTCCAGTAGATCTCTGAAACTCTGCGTTCATCTTCTGGGAAAGTATCCGCTAATGAAGGATGATGAATGAAAGTGTTTTAAAATTAGTTTTCTGCAAAACAAATAGAAATCCTTCAACTTCAAATTGTCTAGTTTGTTTGTGGGTGTAAAGTCCAGCCCCCTCTGTAACACTGATATCTCAGTTTCAGATAGTGTATAGTTGAAGATTATAACCTGCAATTGATGTTCGGTCTCAGTAGGTTTCTAACTTCTGTGCCTTAGTGGCGTTTTGTAGCCCTTTTGTACTTGCGATGATCGGGGAGTGTCTCCTTGTTTGAAACCCCTTTTCGTGTATTGGTCCTTTCTTGTCCAGTGTCCTGGTCGCTTGTGTCCGTGGACAAAAAAATCACTGGTGGCTGATTCCAGAAATTGGGGTTATTCTGATTTTGTCTCTGTTGCTGAATTTGTTTTCCTCCTCCTTGTATGGGATCGTTTATTGCCATGATGTGTCCATTTATAGGCTCTGTTTAGAGATAGTCTTCCCTGTCTCTGCAAATTTTCGTTTCTTGCCATCATAATTTCTTTTTCATATTTTTTCAATCATGGTGTTGAGTTTGGCCTGGAATGTTTAACCATACCTACTTCAAACTTGTTGAGTGAATCCTCCGTGTTCTAATTCTGTTTTTTATTTCAGTCAAAATAGTGCGGTCCTGTTCAACAACATGTTGGTCAGAAGACTGAACATTGCCCTAATCCCTTTTCCCATTTTTTTTCAAAGTTTCCTCAGCTCCCATGACGGGAATATTTTTACTCGTAGTCCAGTGGAAAGATTCCAGTCGAAGATATTCTTCTAGGGATTTTATATTCCACCAGGTTCTTGTAAATGTTTTGTGGCCATCTATCAATTCGTCTGTGGTTCGTTTAAGTCACTATTGCCACTTTCCCCAGCTGTATCAGAGAAAACAGTTGCTAACTGACTGCTCCATAGAGCCTCTTTGCATTGATGTCCATCGCCATTGGGACAAGGGGCTAACAAGTAAAAGAAAAATATATATTGAATATCCACTTCTCGCCTAGAAAAGGGACTTACAGTAAAGCCCAAAGGCCCCAAATATAATCGAACCAGCCAACTCAGAGAAGGCCTCAACAATTTGGTCTATTACACAATAGGACCCACACCATGAAGCATCCACATACTTTCAAAACAACAGGGTGGTGTGTAAAGAACATGGTCATGTCATAAATCATGTCAACAATATCAGAAGTTTTAAGTAAAACACCAATAAAACATTTAACAATGCACGTGTCCAGAATACGTGCCACCAAGGGAATTGGTTATGATGCACCATCGATTTCCCCTCCAACTATCCCCTATATAAATATGTGCAGTGCATCATAGATACATACAATCTTAGAGGTACCAACGGGTCTCGAATCAGGATAACACTCACAATCATAAGAGCTAAAATATCCTCTTATATCCTATAACAGTTGCCAGAAATGTCCATATTACCTACTTCAGCCTTGCATAGGGGAGTAGTGTGGGCTAAGTGCCCCACGGCGTAATCACCACCCTCCGTGGCTTCCTCAGGGTAACCATGTGTTACTAGGATCAGTAGATATATACAAGTTTTTTTAGGGCCCATTGACCAATGGGATGTCCCAGCAATGTCTGCACCTGTAATGATGATGCATCGGCCGCGAAACCTCCCATCAACGCCAGGCGCCGCCCGCACAATTTTTCATCAGCCTTCATTAGCGGATACTTTCCCAGAAGATGAACGCAGAGTCTTCAAGATCTCCTGGACCCTCTACAATAAATGAATACAACACGGTAAGACGATAGGTTCCCCATTCGGGCACACCTCCCAGTACACACACCTCCTTTTAGCTATGTCAGCCATTATATTTTCTTTCCGACACCTACAAGACATCCCATATACATTGCCCCTATGACCCAGAGTCGAGGGTCATAATCAAATAGACCACAGAACCAAGAGCGCTATTCGCTCATTACAAGAAAATCCAGACTCTTCCTAGTTGATGAGGGCAGACAATAGGGGGGATATCGTGCCTTGGACTCTATTTGTCCCTAACATGAAGCAACCGCGACAATGTAATCAAAGTTACTATTCTATTTTGCTACAGATCCACCGACATCTTCAACAGGAATTTGGACGCTGGATTTCGAACAAACACTGTTATTGCAATACCTAAATCACCTAAACAGGATCTAAGTAACCTGACGGTGGATCACCCATATACACCAACTTTCTATCTTGCCCCCCAAGGTACATAAGTCCTCGTTCACCCACCCGCAGCCCCATAGTGGCGGTGGTGAATGGTAGGCTCTGATGTGTCAAAAGCTGTACCTTACCGCTGGATCATTTTTGCAGCCCTTAGTAACTGCCATTGGACTCGATTTAGCTTGACTGAGCATGCTCTTTGAGCGCCCTCAAATCACATACAGATACCTCAGGTCGAATGTTTACAATTGGACGTGGAATGCACCCTCTACATCAAGCATGCTCATGATGTTGGTGTGGGGGCAGTCAGCCTACTTCCTCGATAACAGACAAACTCAACAGGGCATGACTCCCTTCCTTCTAGAATACTATACTTTGTACTCAACATAACTATTTTACCTTTGACAGGGCATTCTACGCCAGGTTTCGGTGACTTGCGATGGGCGCGCGCTGTGCTCCTTCCCTACGCCACCTATTTTTAGTTTGGTGGAGGAACCAGGTGCGCCCATCGCAGGCCTTTCAGACCAAGGTATTGCACTGTTATCAGATTTAATAACGACATAATCTTTTTCTTGCAGTGACACCGGCATGATGCCCGAATTCTTGTCGAACCTTAATCTAACCTGTTCAATATCTACTAGGTCCCACGTATTCTGATCACATGGTTTGAGTTCCTGGATCTAAAGTTACTACTCCACCCGGGATCTGAGTTTTTCCGATCCCGGGTGTTAGTGCCGGGTCTGGGCTGTGATATCACAGCCCGACACCGGCACTATACTCACCCGATGTCCCGAAATCATCTTCTGACGCGGCGCCGTAGAAAGGCGTCGCGTCAGAAGAAGTACCCTTAATGACCGACGTAGATTTCCGATAGGGTGGTCATTAAGGGGTTAATTGTCACTTGGGAAAAAAAAATTGTCTGGAGCTACAATTATAAAATATACAATTTCGACTTGCATACAAATTCAACTTAAGAACAAACCTACGGACCCTATCTTGTACTTCTGTCAATAGATATAATCCTTCCAAATTCAAAGTTGTCTAGTTTGTTGTGGGTGTGAAGGTCCAGCCCCCTCTGTAACACTGATATCTCAGTTTCAGATAGTGTTAGTTAGAGAGATTAATAACCTGCAATTGATGTTCAGTCTCAGTAGGTTTCCTATCTTGTGCCTTAGTGGCGTTTTGTAGTCCTTTTGTACTTCGATTGTAGGGGAGTGTTCCTTGTTTGAAACCCGTTTCGTGTATTGGTCCTTTCTTGTCCAGTGTCCTGGTCGCTTGTGTCCGTGGACAAAAAAATCACTGGTGGCTGATTCGAGAAGGTGGGGTTATTGATTGTGTCTCTGTTGCTGAATTTGTTTATCCCCTCCTTTGTAGGGGGTCGTTTATTGCCATGATGTGTCCATTTATAGGCTCTGTTTAGACGATGTCTTCCCTGTCTCTGCAAAATTTCGTTTCTTGCCATCAATAATTTCTTTTTCATATTTTTTCAATCATTGGTGTTGAGTTGGCCTGGAATGTATTACCATACCTACTTCAAACTTGTTGAGTGAATCCTCAGTGTTCTAATTCGTTTTTTTTTCAGTCAAAATAGTGCGGTCCTGTTCAAACAACATGGTGGTCAGAATGACTGAACATTGCCCTAATCCCTTTTCCCATTTGTTTTTCAAAGTTATCCAGCTCCCATGACGGGAATATTTTTACTCGAGTACACGTGGAAAGATTCCAGTCGAAGATATTCTTCTAGGGATTTTATGTTCCACCAGGTTCTTGTAAATGTTTTGTGGCCATCTATCAATTCGTCTGTGGTTCGTTTAAAGTCACTATTGCCACTTTCCCCAGCTGTATCAGAGAAAACAGTTGCTAACTGACTGCTCCATAGAGCCTCTTTTGCATTGATGTCCATCGCCATTGGGACAAGGGGCTAACAAAGTAAAAGGAAAATAGATATAATGAATATACCTGTCTCGCCTAGAAAAGGGACCTTACAGGTAAAGCCAAAGGCCCCCAAATATAATAGAACATGCCAAGCTCAGAGAAGGCTCAACAAATTTGGTCTATTAGCAATAGGACCCACACCATGAGCAATCCATATACTTTCAAAACAACAGGGTGGTGTGTAAAGAAATGGTCCATGTCATAAATACATGTCAAAATAATCAGAAGTTTATTTAGTAAACACCAATAAAAACATTTAAAAATGCACGTATCAAAATACGTGCCACAATTTATTAGCACTAGCCACTTTAGACACATTCTTGCTTGCCAAGTCATACCACCAACTAAGATTCTTTATCAAATTGTAAATTAAATTGTGTACTGCACCAGGCTCACTATGTGGGGCCAAACTTATATCATATTGTACTGTATGGCATATAATGTTTATTAATCAGAAATCCCCTTCCTCATAGACTGGGATAGATACTTACCGTATTTCAATGTTTTAATCTCCTCCCACATCTATTCAATTAGTCCAGCATCTTCTTTATCACCTGGATACGTATCCGCACCACTTTAACTTGTTATGCAGTAGCCGCGGCACAACTCTCGCGATGCCGGCGCGGCTCGCGCGTGCGCGGCCCCTCGGTATGGAGGTGGAGGTCCGGGGTGGCTGCGCATGCGCGGGCGGCGCCGGACGTTGTGGGAGGTTCGCGGCTGAGGCATCATCAACTACAGGTGCAGTCATTGCATGGGACATCCCATTGGCCAATGGGCTAAAAAAACTTGTATATATACTACTGATCTATTAACACCTGGTTACCCCTGAGGAAGCCACGGAGGTGGCGATACGCGTGGGGCACTAGCCCACACTACTCCCCTATGCAAGTCTGCATTAGGTAACATTGGACATTTCTGGCAACTGTTATATGGATTTATAGAGGCTATTTTAGCTCTTATGCATTGTTGATTATGTTATCCTGATTCTGAGCCAGCTTGTACCTCTAAGATTGTATGTATTTACGATGCACTTGCACATATTTATATAGGGGATAGTGTGGAGGGGAAAATCGCTGGTTGCATCATAACCAATTTCCCTGTTGTGGCACGTATTTTGATACGTGCATTTTTAAATGTTTTTATTGGTGTTTACTAAATAAACTTCTGATTATTTTGACATGTATTTATGACATGGACCATTTCTTTACACACCACCCTGTTGTTTTGAAAGTATATAAATTGTTGGTGGGGTGGCAGTGTGTAAAATGAGGAGGGGCAGTGTGTATGAGGTGGCCCAATGTTACATTCTTGGGATGGAGGGAGTGTTCATAATGAGTGTGTATGAGGGGGCCCAATGTTAAATTCTTTGGTGGGAGTGTGTATAATGTGGGGGGTAGTGTGTATGAGGGGGCCCAATGTTTAATTCTTGGGGGGGAGTGTGTATAATGAGGGGGGCAGTGTATATGAAGGGGCCCAATGTAAAATTCATGGGGGGGCTCAGTGTGTATAATGAGGGAGACCCAATATTGGTCTATGTAAAATCCATGGGGGGAGTGTGTATAATGAGGTTGCCCTATGTAAAATCCATGGGGGTCAGTGTTTACAATTCAGGCAGGGGTAGAGGAGATTAGTGGGGAATCCCAGTATGGCTCCTGCAAGTGTTGCCTCTATCAATTTCCACCCACCATTGGGCATTAACCAACTGGAAAGCCAAGTAGTAGAGATATAAATCAGGAGCTGCCAGCCTACCCTGAGACTTAGGTGTAAAAAGCAGAGCTAGACTAAAGTCGGTGACACACTTGAGGTTTTTGGAGTTTTTTTTTCATTGCATTTTTGCATCCTTGTAAAACGCATCAGTTTGCATATTGGCTTTTCAAATTGGTGTTTGTATAAAGTGTCTCAACTTGGCATTTTCTCCCCTGTGTTCTTTGTGTCTGCGTTTTTTGAGCTGCATTTTCATTGTGCTTTTCAAAGCGGTTGAGTTTTTGAACATACGTTTGTGGTCTGCATTTAAAAACCCACGCAATAACTAGCACAAACAGCAGAGAGAACAAGATCACTGCCTTTTTACAAATTCCAAGAGACAACTGCATGCAGTTACCGCACATGAAGCATTGTGTTTTTAAAAAGGCAAACACAATCAAACATTTGAAAAACGCATGCGTTTTTAATGTATTCAAAATCGCAACAGAAACGCGATAAAAACACGTGTGTCACCAGGAGAGTAAAGTGGAAATGACTGTGCAGGAGACAAACACCAGAGAAGTGATGGACATCCATTGTTGATGATGCTGCAGAGGACATGAATTGCTTGGGGTATTTAGGTGGACATCAACTTCTTGAAGGTTGTAAAGACATTAATTGCTTGGGGGTTGTGAGGACATTACTTACTGGTGAGACTTATATAGTGTGGGAAAATTATTCAGTAGGGGCATTATAGACTGGTAAAGAGGATAAAACTCCAGCACACCTCCAGCCCATTGTTCCTCATGTATGGAGCCGGCACGGGACCCACCTCATTTGGAAAGGTAAGGTAACAGTCGAAATAATCCAGTGGTCCAGCCAGGTTCCAAAGAGTGATCAAATTTTATTTGATAATAATATCAAAAACATCCACAGTGTAGATTCTATCCACCAACGAGTTTCCGACGGCTTAACCGTCCTTTTATAGACTGGTGGCTTTTGGGGCATCACTTACTACTACTTACTATTTGCAACTCATCACATGTATCACAAAGGGGAAAAACTTAAGATACATTGCAGTGAATAAGTAGGCCAAATTCAGGAAACTTGAAAAAGTGGCAGCCGGAAAAATATGATACATGTGCCCCATAGAGCAGTGAATCAAAAATAGTAGTAGGGTCAGGGAAGCGGATAAGTTCACACCTCACAAACAGTATGCATAGGTTTTAACACTGGCAAGGATAAAGACACTCTCTCCCTTTGCTCCCCTCTGTGCTTCTGCCCATGAATAGCACATTTTATTGATGCAGACTTGCTGGCATCTTCCCATATGTGTGTGTCATGTTCCTTAAACTGGCTGCTTACGATTATGTCAAAACTATACTTCAAAGCCAATCATAATTTAGCTCCTTGTCATTGTAACGTCCGTGTCTAAATGTCCCTCTATCCACAGTTGACAGAATAGTAGGCGTTAATTTGGTTGTGTTTCTCTTGTGTTTGTACTGTGGCTTAGGTTTCTCCTGTGTTTTGATTTATTAAACCACACCCTGCTCTCTGCAGTGCAGCCCTGTCCTCCAAGGGTTACTTGCCTGATGGACAGCTGCTGCTGGAGGTGTGTCCTGGAACTGCCTTATATATCTGCCTACTCCCATCAGACCTTGTTGGTTATTCAGTCTCCAGTGTTCTCTAGTGTTTGCTATTCTGTGTATTTCACTATTGCTTTGCCTACCAACCATACGATTCTGTACCTTTGCTGCTGTCTTGGTTTTGGACCGATTTGTCCGACTCCGCTAGCCTGTCTGTATCTGTTGTTTGTCCCTCAGTGTTGTGTATCTCCATGTGTGACCCCGCTTTCCCTGTCTCAGACTTGTGTTGGTTTTCTGTGTATTAGTGTGAACACTGGTCTATATCTGAATTCCTGTTACCTGTCCGCCCCACCATCCAGCAGCGGCCAGACGAAGTGAGTCTTCCCTATCTCTCAGGGACTGTAGGGTCTCAAGGGTCTCTCAGGGACTGTTAGGTTCCTTATAGTGGTTTTGCCCTGGTCAGGGCAGGTTGTCTGCTGTAGGGACACTGCAGGGTGAGTTTGCCACCACTTACCCAGTCTGACAGCTAGCACTAAGCCTGGTTGTGTTTGTGCTGTTGCTTGACAGGTTCATTACAGTCATTTCAACTTCTTGTCAATGAATCTATGATCAGGGTCCTTAGATTCCTTTGGGGTATCTAGCGGCAAAGATTATGTAGTCAGGAAGCCACCAAAATAGGCATTAGACACTAAGCCCAACATTTCATAACTGTGTTTGGTATTGCTGGATTTGTAAACTGGGGAATGTATACTGGGGAGTGTGCCGGGAATAACTTCTCCTTAGGAGAGCACTGAAAGAAGATATGGCATAACTAGGAAATATGCCAAACTCAGAGAAGGCTCAACAAATTTGGTCTATTAACAATAGGACCCACACCATGAACAATCCACATACTTTCAAAACAACAGGGTGGTGTGTAAAGAAATGGCCCATGTCATAAATGCATGTCAAAATAATCAAAAGTTTATTAAGTAAACACCAATAAAAACATTTAAAAATTGCACGTGTCAGAATACGTGCCACAACAGGGAAATTGGTTATGATGCAACCAGCGATTTTCCCCTCCACACTATCCCCTATATAAATATGTGCAAGTGCATCATAGATACATACAATCTTAGAGGTACAAACTGGCTCAGAATCAGGATAACACAATCAACAATGCATAAGAGCTAAAATAGCCTCTATATATCCATATAACAGTTGCCAGAAATGTCCAATATTACCTAATTCAGACTTGCATAGGGGAGTAGTGTGGGCTAGTGCCCCACGCGTATCACCACCTCCGTGGCTTCCTCAGGGGTAACCAGGTGTTAATAGATCAGTGGTCCGGAACCCCCCCCCCCCAATGGATTTAGCGCTGAACCTCGCTATCTGACACTCCCATAGACCGTACATGGAGGGCAAAGTTGTAAGAAACTCTGCAGCCTTAAGTGTGACTGTAATTTGTCTATACAGATTACAGGGCTGTACACGGATTTCATGCCTATACACAATGGTTATTAGCCTTTCATAACCAGAGGGGTTCACTTACTTTGTGTTTGTACAGAAGTATTGCTGTATAATTTTCGTCCTCATCCACGTTCTATTAGGATATATTAGATTTCATGGATTTATTATTTTATTATCTTAAGTAGTTAGAAAGATATAACAGATTGCATCAGGCTGTAACCTAAAGTGTTATTAACCCCTTAAGGACGCAGCCATTTTGCAGGTTAAGGCTCAGCCCGATTTTTTGGATTCTGACCTGCGTCGCTTTATATGGTTATAACTTTTGAACACTGTTACTTATCAAAACGATTCTGAGATTGTTTTTTCCCCACATGTTGTATGTCATTTTAGTGGTAAATTTTGGCAGATAAGTTTTGCGTTTATTTACAAAAAAAAAAGTCATGAATTGGCAAATGTTGCAGTTTCCACAGGCGTATGAGCCCTTTAGTCTATTTCCTCCCGTCGTGCTCACCGATCGTTTAAAATGGCTCTTAACCAAGATGTCCTTCAAATTTCGTGCCCTTTTTGATGTGACTTTGGGACGAGGGTCAATATATGTTTCCAATTTAGGTTCACTCAACAGGATATTCCAGTTTTTCCCCAAAATTTTGTATAGATCTTGCCATTGATTATTATATGTTGTGACAAATCTGACTTTGTCATCCATTGTCTTAGGCCTGGGTTTTAGAATATTCTCTCTGTTTGAATTTTTCGCTCTCATGTATGCTCTAGAGATTATTTTTTTAGGGTATCCCCTTGCTCGTAGCCTTGCGGTCAGTTCAAGGGAGTTCTTTCTGAATTCAGTATCGTCGCTACAGTTCCGACGTATCCTCATAAATTGGCCTGTTGGGATGCCGTCTTTTTGGTGTTTGGGGTGAAAACTCGTATAATGTAGCAGGTTGTTGGTAGCTGTCTTTTTCCTAAAAAGTGTTGTCCTGATGTTGCCATCCTGGATTATTAACTTTAAATCCAGGAACTCAACCATGTGATCAGAGTACTGTGGGACCAAGTAGATATTAAACAGGTTAGTATTAAGTTCTGCCACAAATTCGGCGCATTCCTGCTGTGTTCCCTGCCAGAAAAAGACTATGTCGTCTATAAAACGATACCAGTGCAATACCTTGGTCTGAAAGGCCTGCGACGGGCGCACCCTGGTCTCCTCCCACCAACCTAAAAATAGGTTGGCGTAGGAAGGAGCACAGCGCGCGCCCATCGCAGTCCCCGACACCTGCCGATAGAATGCCCTGTCAAAGGTAAAGTAGTTATGTTTGAGTACAAAGTCTAATAATTCTAGCAGGAAGGAGTCATGTCCCCTGTCTGAATTTGTCTGTTTGTCGAGGAAATAGGCTACTGCCCCCACACCAACATCATGAGCGATGTTGGTGTAGAGGGATTCCACGTCCATTGTAACAATTAACGTACCTGATGGTATCTGTATGGTGTTTAGGCGCTCAATGAGATGCATCGAGTCACGTAGATACGAGTCCAATGTCAGTACGAAGGGCTGCAAGAAATGATCCAGGTAAGTACAGGCTTTTTCACCCAGACTACCTATTCCCGCCACTATAGGTCTACCGGGTGGGGTAACGAGGGACTTGTGTACCTTGGGGACAAGATAGAAAGTTGGTATCATCGGGTGATCCACCGTCAGGTACTTAGCTTCCTGTTTAGTGATTATGTTTTGCATACGTGTTTGTTCAATCAAGCGGTCCAATTTCCTTTTGAAGATGTCGGTCGGATCTGTAGGTAAAATAGAATAATAGCTTTGATTACCTAGTTGTCGCTTTGCTTCTGTTAGGTACATGTCCATAGGCCAAAGGACGATATTCCCCCCTTTGTCTGCCTCCTTCACTAGGAAGGTCTGATTTTCTTGTAATGAGCGAATCGCTCTTTGTTCTTGTTTATTTAGATTATTACCCTGACATCTGTCAATGGGCAATGTTTGGATGTCCTTGTAGGTGTTCTGAAAGAAAATATTAATGGCTGGACATAGACTAAAAGGAGGTGTGTACTGGGAGGGTGCACGAATGGGGAACCTATTCGTCTTACCCGTGTTGTCTTCATTTTCTTGTAACAGGTCCAGTAGATCTCTGAAGACTCTGCGTTCATCTTCTGGGAAAGTATCCGCTAATGAAGGCTGATGAAAAATTGTTTTAAAGGTTAGTTTTCTGCAAAACAGATATAAATCCTTCACCAGTTCAAATTTGTCTAGTTTGTTTGTGGGTGTAAAGGTCAGCCCCCTCTGTAACACTGATATCTCAGTTTCAGATAGTGTATAGTTAGAGAGATTAATAACCTGCAATTGATGTTCGGTCTCAGTAGGTTTCCTAAATTCTTGTGCCTTTAGTGGCGTTTGTAGCTCCTTTTGTACTTCCGATTGATCGGGGAGTGCTCTCCTTGTTTGAAACCCCTTTTTCGTGTATTGGCCCTTTCTTGTCCAGTGTCCTGGTCGCTTGTGTCCGTGGACAAAAAATCACTGGTGGCTGATTCCGAGAAATTGGGGTTATTCTGATTTTGTCTCTGTTGCTGAATTTGTTTATCCCCTCCTTTGTATGGGAGTCGTTTATTGCCATGATGTGTCCATTTATAGGCTCTGTTTAGACGATAGTCTTCCCTGTCTCTTGCAAATTTTCGTTTCTTGCCATCAATAATTTCTTTTTCATATTTTTCAATCATGGTGTTGAGTTTGGCCTGGAATGTATTAACCATACCTACTTCAAACTTGTTGAGTGAATCCTCCAGTGTTCTAATTCTGTTTTTTATTTCAGTCAAAATAGTGCGGTCCTGTTCCAACAACATGTTGGTCAGAATGACTGAACATTGCCCTAATCCCTTTTCCCATTTGTTTTTCAAAGTTTCATCCAGCTCCCATGACGGGAATATTTTTACTCGTAGTCCACGCGGAAAGATTCCCAGTCGAAGATATTCTTCTAGGGATTTTATGTTCCACCAGGTTCTTGTAAATGTTTTGTGGCCATCTATCAACACGCTAATGTCACGGTGCTTGGTATGGGGACCGGATTGCTGTCCCACAGCCTGGCAGGTCTCCGGCAGGTGGTGTGTGCAAGAAATTAGATGAGGGAGAGGCTGTGGTACTGGTTCTACCTGGGGCAACCATAAGAGTCTGTAGTAGGAGTCCCTGTATGATAGACGGGGCGCCCTTGATGATGATACAGCCATAGCAGGGACCAGACGGAGGCAATGTTGTGCATAAAATTAACTTACAGTTCTTTATTCAAACCAACAGCAGCAACAAAGGCAGATTACTGGAGTGATCTTAGAGAGGGAACCTCATGAGTTTGGTCACCAGCCTGGATGCAGATACAGGCTGGGATGTAGCTGTGTCCAATGCTAGAAGCTGCAGCTTTAATTCTGGGTATTGTTCAGTAACAGCCCTGAAGGTGCACTGATACCAGGTCTCTCACTCTTGGCTACTAGCAGATGTGCTCTCTACACAGAGCTCTGGCCTCCTCCTCTCAGGAGGTTCTGGAACTCTCCTCTCTTCACTCTGTTCTAACTCCTCCCCTGACTAAGGGTTTTGTTAATCCCTGGTCAGGTGATCTTACTCTCCAATCACACTCCAGTTACAATGGTGGAACGTCATTGGATGATAAACATTAAATATTAACCCTTGCCTATCCAGGCATTCTCTAACGCTGCACAATTACCTCTGTATGTACTAAATGGTACAAGGGGCTTATTCACAACTACTCCTCTGCCCATTCATTGGCAGGGATGTTGCATAAGCCACTTTTACTTTTTACAGTGGGAAAATTTGATTCTTAATAAGTACTCTTGCCTGGTGATATCTCGCATGCATTATTCATTAGTGTATTCAGACCTGTGCTGCGCTAGCTCATCCTCTGATTTGCTATATTGCCTCTTATCAACACCTTGTAGCTCTTCTAATCCACACACTATAACTGATCCAGACACTATTTTTCCCTATGTGACTGTACACCCCACTTCCCATTGCGGCTGATAAACTCTTATAATACTATTACAGCCACCCTGACATGTTTCACCATGTAATGGCAATTAAGACGCCAAGCATGTCTAGTAAAACCTTTTATCAATTAGCATCATAACTTCATACACCTCTTTCCGCCTGTTGAGGTTGTGCTTGCTACACCTTTAACATAAATAGAAGGTAAATCTTTTTCCCTGATGTTTTATTGCCAATTTTGGTTCATTTATATTAATGCATTTGTACTTTAGCTAAATGAGATGGAAGCAAAGTTTCAGTGTATCTCTTAAAACTGAGCTAAATAACTTTCTAGCTCATTCAGCACCAGAGATAATCACAAACTTAGCTCTATTAGCGTGATGTGCAGGGAAATCATTGTCCATCTATGTGTTATGGTATTGCATATGTACTTTTGAGTTTCTCTCTTTAGTTATATGAGATGGAATTTCAGTGTATCTACATGTAGCCAGATGTAGTCTTAATACTAAACAACCACCTAACTCATTCAACAATTGATCTAATCATGAACTTAGATGGAAATCATTATCCGTCTATGTGTTCTAGTACTGCATGTGTACTCTTGAGTTTATCTCTTAGCTAAGTGAGATGAAAGGATAATTTCAGTGCATCTACATGTAGTCAGATGGTATCTCTGCCTAGCTCATTCAGCACAAGAGATAATCATGAACTGAGCTCTATTACCACAGTATGCAAGGAAAACATTGCGTATGCCTACCCATCTCACTTCTATAGTAAAGTGAGATGTAAGTGCGTACCCATCTCACTTCTATAGTAAAGGGAGATATAAGCGAAATTTCAGTTTATCTACAAATAGTCAGATGGTCTTTCCTTAACTTGAATTGAACAACTGCCTAGCTCATTCAGCTCCAAAGATAATCATGAACTTCGCTCCATTAGCATGCTATAAAAGGAAAACATTGTTAGTCTGTTATAGTAGTGCATGCATACCATTGTTTTTTTGTCTTTAGCAAAGTAATATAGCAGCAAAATTACAGTATATCTACATGTAGTCAGAAGGTCTCTCTTAACCCCTTCCCGACACGTGCCGTACTAGCACGGCACGCGCCGAGTCCCGGTGCATGGAGAGGGCTCACGGGCCGAGCCCTCTTCATAGCCGGTAAGTCTTTGCTGCATATTGCAGCAAAGGCTTACCGGTAACACCCTCAATTGCCATCTTGCCGCGGATCGTCGCTCCCCGATCCCTCGGGTGTTCTGAATACCCGAGGCTACTTCATTTTAACCCATTCATTACAATGTGCTAATTGCACATTGTAATGAATGGGGAGTAAAATCCACATACACTCACCGGCCACATTATTAGGTACACCATGCTAGTAACGGGTTGGACCCCCTTTTGCCTTCAGAACTGCCTCAATTCTTCGTGGTATAGATTCAA
The DNA here is from genome assembly GCA_019512145.1 of Engystomops pustulosus. Classification (NCBI taxonomy): domain Eukaryota; kingdom Metazoa; phylum Chordata; class Amphibia; order Anura; family Leptodactylidae; genus Engystomops; species Engystomops pustulosus. Next base: position 66,976 of record WNYA01001048.1, read on the forward strand.
CAAGGTGCTGGAAGCATTCCTCAGAGATTTTGGTCCATATTGACATGATGGCATCACACAGTTGCCGCAGATTTGTCGGCTGTACATCCATGATGCGAATCTCCCGTTCCACCACATCCCAAAGATGCACTATTGGATTGAGATCTGGTGACTGTGGAGGCCATTTGAGTACAGTGAACTCATTGTCATGTTCAAGAAACCAGTCTGAGATGATTCCAGCTTTATGACATGGCGCATTATCCTGCTGAAAGTAGCCATCAGATGTTGGGTACATTGTGGTCATAAAGGGATGGACATGCCAAACTCAGAATAGGCTCAACAAATTTGGTCTATTATCAATAGGACCCACACCATGAACAATCCACATAATTTCAAAACAAGGGTGGTGTGTAAAAAAATGGTCCATGTCATAAATACATTTCAAAATAATCAAAAGTTTATTAAGTAAACACCAATAAAAACATTTAAAAATTGCACGTGTCAGAATACGTGCCACAACAGGGAAATTGGTTATGATGCAACCAGCGATTTTCCCCTCCACACTGTCCCCTGTATGAATATGTGCAAGTGCATCATAAATACATGCAATCTTAAAGGTACAAACTGGCTCTCAGAAACAAAATAACACAATCAACAATGCATGAGAGCTAAAATAGCCTCTATGTATCCATATAACAATTGCCAGAAATGTCCAATATTACCTAATTCAGACTTGCATAGGGGAGTAGTGTGGGCTAGTGCCCCACGCGTATCACCACCTCCGTGGCTTCCTCAGGGGTAACCAGGTGTTAATGGATCAGTAGTATATATACAAGTTTTTTTAGCCCGTTGACCAATGGGATGTCCCATGCATTGTCTGCACCTGTGATTGATGATGCCTCAGCCGCGAACCTCCCACAACGTCAAGCGCCGCCCGCGCATGCGCAGCCACCTCGGACCTCCACCTCCATACCGAGGGACCGCGCACGCGCGAGCCGCGCCGACATCGCGAGAGTTGTGCCGCGGCTAATGCATAACAAGTTAGAGTGGTGCGGATACGTATCCAGGTAATGGTATGAAGAAGATGCTGGACTTCTTGAATAATTGTAGGAGGAGATTTAAAACATTGAAATATGGTTAATATCTCCCTTTTGAGTCTTTCTCTCCCCTTTCCTTTAATCCCATAAATTTGTTAGTTCCGGTAATAACGGCAGAGCAGTTCTGTATTTTGTACCTCTGGGTAGTGCGATGATCTAGATTGATATGCGAACCAACGTGTTCAAGTCTTTCTTAGAGTGTCTAGCGCATGGCTACTAAGCGAGTACGATCGCAAAAGCCCTGTATGTGCGACTCACGACCCTCATTAACCATGAACACGGACTCGGCAGGAAGTAGCTCTGCTACACCCAGGAACAGGGAGGGACTCTGCCTAACCCGGAACCGGGAGGGACTCTGCTACACAGGCGGGACGGATCGCTACCAGAACAGGGCGGTGACTCTGCTAACCCAGGACAGCTGAGGGACTGCTGCTAACCAGGAACAGGGAGGGACTCTGCTAATGCGGCTGGAGGGCGCAAAAGGAGAAACAGGGAAGCAGCGGTGGGACGCGTGCGTTAAGAGGACTCTGCATAGTGACATCTGCAACACCCATGAGAAGGAGGACGTCTGCTCTCACCCAGGAACAGGGATGCTGCTGCTAACCCCAGGAACCGGGAGGGGACTCTGCTAACCAGGAGACAGGGAGGGACTCTGCTAAACCCAGGAACAGGGTGGGAACTCTGCTAACCCCGGAATAGGGAGGTGACTCTGCTAACACCCAGGAACACGGAGGGAACTTGCTAACCCAGGAACAGGAGGGACTCTGCTAAACCCAGACAGGGAGGGACCTCTAACCCAGGACCATGGGAGGCTCTGCTAACCCAACAGGATCCACCCCAGGCACACGGATTGGGACTCTGCTACCCAGGCACAACCGAGGGTAAATTCACGGTGAGCTTTCCTCTAGAGGTCTAGTGGTTCTTTCTCTGCTAAGATGTCAGCAAGATCATAAAAACAGCAGGAAGACCCACAACAGGCTTGGAAGACTCAGAAGAGATCTGAGCGAGACTGGCAGCAGGACCTCAGCGAATACTTTACCAGGCTGCCAATGCAGGACAGACTGCGTTTTCCAATAGAAACGGAGGACGTGTGAGGCAGAAAGCACATAGAAAAACCAGTCTCTCTTATGACAAGGGGCACCCACTTTGCGACTTATTGAACTGACGGTCGTATACTGGACTGGGTCACCAGCTGAGCTGGACTGGACCTCAAAGCTAGAAACTGGAAATGCAGGCGATGCCCGAGAAGCTACTCTCTTCTAGGATGTCCAAAAGGCCAGGCTTTTGCGGGCGGAGCGGCTTCCGGGCTCGAGCACCGTCAAGGCTAGAGAGATCAGATTTCTCCTGTCAACGTTGGAGGCACTCTTGGGGTGTTTAGCGCCGGTGTTCACCCCACCGCAAGGGCTTTCGGCAAGATAGTAGGAGACGCCACAGGGCGATTTCTGGAAAAAACTGGTGCCACGCAACTAGCCGAAAAAAAATTGGATCTGGGTTCTGCTAGTTCAACCCGCTTATTCTGTCCTTGACATTCGAGAAGGACGCGAGAATGCTATCTAGTACCAAGGAAATTAGACCTTTAAGGTTGAACGGCAGATCGCGTTCAGAAGTGGGGTTCTTTGATCTGACTGGGACAGTCCATTTTAAAAGGTAGCGATCAAGGGCTGCATCAGGCCAGGAAAAGTTCTGGAAGCCAGATCGGAATTGGCCCACACTAGTCTTCCCACGGAAGAATCCCTGGCACACAAGTTTAGAATGCCGTTTCAGCAGAAATAAGGGTAATAGCTGTATGTCTGTAACTGGGTCTCCTGTCCCAGAGGGCTGTGGCCCAGGCAGCGGCTCTTCCAGTGAGAAACTGTTCATGAACGAGGAAACTCACAGGATCATTTGGCCGGATCTGACTTTCAGGTTCTAAGAGTCAGTCGTATCCTTCTGGCCCAACGCGCGGGTACCTACCCAACCCTGGGACCTGAATACAGTGGCCCCCTGGTTTTCACCAAGGCCTGAACGCAAGCGGGATGGTCTTTGCTATGGCAGGGGGTACCCAGGTCATTCCACAGGTGCACTAGCCCGCTCGGTGGCAGCTGCGGTCGAGGGTACGTACGGTACTACTAGGAATGGTCATCGGCCGACACCGGGAACACAGGACTACGGGAGGGATGAACACAGCTGGAAGCCACAGGACATACACGCAGAAATTGCAGGAAACACCAGGAACAGCAAGAAATAATCCAACAGAACCGCAGGAAATGCTGGGGAGTTTCTCTAAGGTGTTGAGGCAGCAAAGATCCGGCGGGGAATGCAGGAACAGTGCGCGCTTTTAAAACAATTCCAGGAAATGGCCGCGCACCAATTAGGGTTGTGGCTGGCCTTAAATCTTCGAGCGCTTAGGTGTCCCGTAGTTGCCTCTTGTTACCTTTTTCACCATTGAGAAGTCGCACTCAGGTAGGGTGTTTTCGTGTCCTTTTATACAGTGTATAGTGTATTTTTATTGTTTGCCTTGCCCTTATACCTAGTTTAGTACTGTGTAAATGATGATATCGGTGTAAAATGATGATTGGGTCGGGAAGTTGAAATCTTTGTGTTTTCCTCAAACATATATCTGGCCTATTTCAAAATCATTGTTTATCATGTCTGTATTGTTTGTGTGTTTTTCCTTAATTTCTCCGTGTGAGGAATGTTAATGTTGGTTCTGTAACGTTTCCTTAACAGATTTAAATTGGAAGTCCCACAAAAAGGTTGTATTCCCTTTATTTATTTTTCTTGATTGCCAACATACCTTTTTTCATATTCATAGAGATAGTTTAGAAGGCACTAGAATTCTCGAGTAGTAGACGGCTCACTTGCCTCATGCAGGTGTGCCCCAGATTGTAATTTAAAATGTAGTTGTACTGTGTCACTATAGGGGTACGAATCCCTGGTGGTCCCAATTTGTGAAAATGTTACTTTTTAGCCCGTGGCCTTAGCCTTTTCCTTGGGCCTGGAGGCAGCCGGGGCCCAGAATACCGCGTGGCTGGAGGTTGTACCCTAGGCACGCTATGTCACGGTGCTTGGTATTGGGGACCGTGATGAGTGTCCCACGCCTGGCAGTCTCCGGCAGGTGGTTTGTGTGCAAGAAATTAGATGAGGAGAGAGCCTGTGGTACTGGTTTCTACCTGGGCGAAACCATAAGAGTCTGTAGTTCAGGAGTCCTGTATGTAGAACGGGGCGCCCTTGATGGTGATACAGCCATTAAGCAGGACCAGACCGGAGTGCGTGTTGTGCATAAAAATTAACTTACAGTTCTTTATTCAAACCAACGCAGCACAAAGGCAGATTTACGGAGTGATCTTAGAGGAGGGAACCTCATGATTTGGGGTCCCAGCATGGATGCCAGATACAGGCTGGGATTTGTAGCCTGGTCAATGCTAGAAGCGGCAGCTTAATTTGGTATTGTTCAGTAACAGCCTGAAGGTGTCACTGATACACCGCGGCCCTCTCACTCTTGGGCTACTAGCAGATGGTGCTCCTACACAGCACTCGGCCTCCTCCTCGCTCAGGAGGTTGCTGAACTTCCGTCTCCTTCACTCTGTTCTAACTCCTCCCCTGACTAAGGGTTTGTTAAAAATCCATGGCAGGTGATCGTTACTCTCCAATCACACTCACTTACAAATGGTGGAAACGGTCATTGGAATGAATAAACATATATTAACCTTGCCTAGTCCAGGATCTCTAACGCTGCACATTAACCTCTGTATGTATACAATGGTACAAGGGCTATTTCCACAACTACTCCTCTGCCCATTCTTGGCAGGATGTTTGCTAAGCCACTTTATTTTTTACGTGGGAAAAATTTGTTCTAATAAGTACTCTTGCCTGGCGGATAATCTCGCATGCATTTTCATTAGTTGTAGTTCAGACCTGTGCTTGGCTAGCTCATCCTCTTGATTTGCTATATTGCCTTATCACCCCTTATAGCTCTTCTAACCACACCCTATAACTGATCCACGACACTATTTTCCACTATGTGACCTGTACCCACCCCATTCTTCATTGCGGCTGAATAAACTCGTTTATAACATATTCGCCACCTCACATTTTCACCATGTATGGCAGATTAATGAAACCGCCAACCAGTCTAGTAAAACTTTTATAATTAGCCATAATATCATTACACCTTTTCCGCCTGTGAGGTTGTGTTGCTCACTAACCGTTTTAACATTAAATAAAGAAATCTTTTTCCCTGAGTTGTTTAATTGCCAATTTTGGTTCATTTATGTTAATGGCATTGTACTTTAGCTAATGAGAAGGAAGCAAAGTTTCGAGTATATCCTTAAAAACTTGCCTAAATACTTTCTATAGCTCATTCGTCACCAGAGATAATCAAAAACTTAGTATCATTAGTCGTGATGTGCAGGAAATTCATCTTCCATCTCATGGTGATGGATATTGCATATGCTACTTTTGGAGTTTCTCTCCTTTTAGTTGTTTATATGTGAGATGGAATTTCATGTATCTAAATGTAGCCGATTGTAGTCTTAATACTAAACACCACACTACCACTCCTTCAACCAGTGAATCTAATCATGAACTTAGATGGTACATCATATCGTCTATGTGTTCTAGTCAGCTTGCATGTGAACTTTTGAGTTTATATCCTTAGCTAAGTGAGTATGAAAGGATAATTTCATTGCATCTACTGTAGTCATGGTATTGTCTGCCTATCTCATCATCACAAGGAGGATAATTTCATGAATGATACACTCTATTACCGACAAGTATTGGCAAGGAAAACATTGCGTATAGCCACCCATCTCACTTTCATATAGTATCAAGTGAGATGTAAGGTGCGTACCCATCTCACTTCTTAGAAAGGAGATAAGCGAAATTTCAGTTATTCTACAAAAGTCAGTGATTCTTGTCCTTAACTGAACTTGAACAACCGCCTACTACCCGCTTCCATATTCAAGGCGCCAAAATAGAGTAAGTCATGAGACCTTTACTCTCATTAGCCAGGCATAACAAGGAAAACATTGTTAGTGTTGATAGTAGTGCGATGACTACCATTGTCTTTTGTCTTGTAGCAAGGGAATTATGCAGCAAAAATCAGGAAACTAACATGTAGTCAGAAGGTCGTCCTGAACCCCTTTCCGCGACACGTGCCGTACTAGCACGGCACGCGCCGCGTCCCCGTAGCAAGGGAGAGGCTCACGGGCCGAGTCCCTATTCAGACCCGGGAAAGTCTTTGCTGCTATTGCAGAGCAAGGCTTACCGGTAAGTCCTACCCTCATTGCCCATCTTGCCGCGGATCTCGATCACGCTCCCCGATCCCTAGGGTTGTTATTGAATACCCGAGCTACTTCATATTTAACCCATTCATTACAATGTGCTAATGCACATTTTAATGAATGGGGTTAAAATCCACATAACCTCACCGGCCCATTCAATTAGTTACACCATGCTAGTAACGGGTTGGACCCCCTTTTGCCTTCAGAACTGCCTCAATCTCTCGTGGTATAGATTCAACAAGGTGCTGGAAGCATTCTCAGAGATTTTGGTCCATATTGACATGATGGCCATCACACAACCGTTGCCGCAGATTGGTCGGCTGTACATCCATGATGTTGGGGCAATCTCCCGTTCCACCACTTCCCAAAGATGCACTATTGGATTGAGATCTGGTGACTGTGGAGGCATTTGAGTACAGTGAACTCATTGTCCATGTTCGAAACCAGTCGTGAGATTGATTCCAGCTTAGACATGGGCGCATTATCTGCTGAAAGTAGCCATCAGATGTTGGTACATTGTGTCATAAGGGATGGACAGGCCAAACTCAGAAATAGGCTCAACAAATTTGGTCTATTAATCAATAGGACCACACCATGAACAATCCACATAATTTCAAAACAACAGGGTGGTGTGTAAAAAATGGTCCATGTCATAAATATTTCAAAATAATCAAAAGTTATTAAGTAAACACCAATAAAAACATTTAAAAATTGCACGTGTCAGAATAGTGCCACAACAGGAAATTGGTTATGATGCAACAGCGATTTTCCCTCCACACTTCCCCTTATGAAATATGTGCAAGTGCATCATAATACATACAATTTAGAAGGTAACAACTGGCTCTCAGAATCAAAATAACACAATCAACAATGCAATGAGCTAAAATGCCTCTATTATCCATATAACATTGCCAGAATGTCCAATATTACCTAATTCAGACTTGCATAGGAGTTTGTGCCGCGGTAATGCATACAAGTTAGAGTGGTGGCGGATACGTTCCAGGTATGTATTGAAGAATGCGGATTGACTTCTTGAATAATTTGTGAGGGGAGAATTAACCTCACAACGCTTCCTCCATGTATACTTCTTCTGGCTATGAACATCTATTAGGGATGGTCAGGAAGACAACATTTGGTAGAGGCTTTTAACACTTACACCGTTGAGGAAGGGGGGTCAACAACAATTTTCTTTGGTCCTGGCCATGTATGCTCCTGGTTATTTTTAGAGACAAAACAAATTGCTTATTTAGTAATGGTTTGGGGGGGAGGGCTATAGACAAAATTGTACCGGTGAAAGGTGGTTAAGTGGCGAACGATAAAGAGCCTTTTTAGTGGGCCAGTGGGCCACTGCAAGGATTGGTTTGCTGCTCCACGTTAGTTCAGCTCGTGCGGATACGTCTTTCCCGGCTACTTAGGACATAACCCTGACTGTCTAGGGTAAGCTTCTCCTAGTTGGACGGAAGTGTGTGAGCCGAGCACTAGAACAATGAAGACATGAGAACATCAGACCCCCCCCCCCCCCCCCTGATGCTTTTCTCTGAACAATGCTAATGGAAGCTTTGCTCCAAATCAATAAGCTCTTGGCAGGCAAAGGCACTTAATAAGCCATGCCTGTTTTTTTAGCTGCAGTGGCCCTATTTTTCCACCTCCTCTAATGAAATACTTTGATCGATAAGGGGAAATCTGAGCCCACAGCGAATGCTGGACGGGCTGTAGTTTGATTGCATGTGATATCTACAGCCAGCGTCCGCTCCCCCGACCTGGGAGGAAAACGATTTGTTCACCACCGCCTGGTATTCCTAAGTAATATTTCTAAGACAAGTCCCGGTCATATTAGTGTCAACTCTTAGTGGTTACTTTTCATAATTTTTTAGATATTAATGGTCACGTTCTGTACGGGTCTAATGTATATGCCAGGGACTAAGTGCTGCGATTAGAAAATAATAATCCTAATGATGGGCTACTAAGAAATGGCCATTTAGTGTTGGAAATGATGGGGAAACAAGGGGCTGTTGGGTCTTGATCTGTGGATCCACAACAAAAATTTAAGACAGAAGAGGCAAAGATGTAAAGTTTGGTCTACAAAAGATCAGATCTCCATGGCAAAAGGGGCCTGGTCGGATCGGGGCTGTGTTTTGCTATTGGTCACACGCATAGTTGTATAATAAACTTAGGCACTTGACTTTGATGGGTCATCATATCAATAGACCTTAACCTTAAAATTGGGTCTTTTAACCACAGCCACTGGATTCTTCATCCAACAATAGATGCTGGTCCAATGATGTGAGAAACAGGTTGAAATTTTTCCTGTTAGGCCCCAACGTTACTAAGCAATAAATGCTGTTCGTTTTGGCACCCCAATTAAAAAGTTACTTTAGGAATTTCGGAAAGAAAAGAAGAAAAGAAACCATCAGGTGTGCGGTTTGTGCCATTGTACAAGTACCTTGGCAACGTGCTAAGTGAAAAAGTGCCAGTCCCCTCGGAAAGTCATGGATCTCCTTGATCAAGAGGTCACTTCCTCTAACATCACAAATGGACTTCCTGTGATATGAGAAGGTCACAGATTGGGATAAGATGGTCTACCAATGACTTCTGGACAAGCATTGGAGCTGATGCCAGAAGTATAAGACCAGAAAACCCTAGAAACTCGTCTGTTTGTATGGGGTACGGTACAAGGAATCAGCAACAATCCCCAGCTATTTATTTTAAAAAGTGTTTTTTCTGATTCTCCCTACTATACAATCGATACTATAGCACATATGTCTAGTTATCTCATCTCTATGGCCTTTCAGCACACCCCTCCTTCAGTACACGTGTTAACCTTGGTTAGAAAAAAACCTTAATCGCATGTCCCATATGATCCTTGGCTCACGTTCCCTCGCTCGAAATCTATGACTACTTTATGGTAGTTAGGCACTTCTAAACTGAACTACTAAGGATGAAGGCCCAGAATACAAAGGAGGGATTGTCTGTTTTCTTTCTTTACAATACACCAGGAATGGTAAACTTGTTAGGAGCAAAATGGGATGCCATAGGGGAATTCAGGATATGCCTTCTTAGCGAGATGATTTCATTAACCTTAACAATTCTGTCTTTTCCAAGATGCAAGTCTTGATGATTTTGGATCCTCGACAATCCAGAACCTGTAGATTGTATGTGGTGGTATATCAGCATGTTAATCCTTATTACAATAATTCTACAATTCGTAGTAATTTGGAAGCTGGTTGTAATAAGTATAGCATGAGCCAAAGGTTTTGGAATGTGTTAGCCATTGTTTAATAACAACAGCACATGGCCCCCATGTATTTTATGGGCTCTTACACATTACTGAGGATTCAATGGCTCTGAAAAGAAACCAAATGCTCGTGGCCATTACATGACAATAACACAAGGACCATGACTCCGTTTGTCTCTGGCATTTTTGAGTTATGTTTTTGTCCAGTAGCCAAAGGATGAGATTTGCTGAACTGTCAGTCAACATACTCAGACTGACCTCCTAGTTGGGCACTCATGGGCCGACACTGAGCTGAGAACTTAGATTGTGATATGCACACATTGGTTGTAGTTGCTTTCTTTTGTTTTGAGGGAGACAAACCATGAGATACTCTCCCTATTGACAACAAGAGAAAGAGCCCCCATGGCCCTACATTTGGGCAGATTTGCGCTGCTGTGGGGCAGATATTTACCATTTAGGCATTCCATTCACCTCTCGAAATGGATAGAGTAGGAGAACCAATGGCCTTTGGGCCCACTATACCCTGATGGCATAAGAGTTGACAGTTTTCTCCACTTGCTCCTGTTCCTAGATTGCATCCATTTTGCGGGGCTTCTTAGAAAACTATACAACATCCACTAGGTTTCTAAGAAATTTTTAGGATTAGGAGCAGAAAGTTTTTAGAATTGAAACGCGACAACAATAAATGAATGAATTGTATTTTGGATTCACAGATCTACGTGCTGCCGGAAATTATTACAGTTAATGATGATTTATAGCTGAGCATTGTAGTCAATTCCAGCAAAGTGGTCTGCTTGTGTCTCCTATTATGGGTTTAGGACAATGTTGCTGGCATGTTCTCATTGACAGTGGTGGATTATTACAGGCACTTCAATGGAGAGGAAACCTCTGGTCAGCTTCCTCCTATGAGACTGTGTGGAAACAGGAAAGGAAGGAAATAACTTTTCTAATGGGGAATTAAAATAGGTCGTCTGAAAGGACATTACAGAAGCACTGGAATGCTAGGATTGGGGAGGTTTACAGTTGGGGCTACCCACGTAGGGTGATGAATGGGACATGAAGTTTCCAGGTTACCATTTATGGTCGCAAGTTCTCTACACCAGACATGGGAAAAAGCTGTCTCGATTAAATCAAAGGCCATCTCCATAGACCACCAAACTAAATTTAGGTAAATGGCACTCCCCTCTCAAGAGAGCAAGAGAGTCCTAAAATCGTAGACAAAGGGGAACTTCTAGGGAGGATCCGTCACTTCTCCTGGCATGTCTGTGGACAATAGAAGATGACATGTGGAACCAATAACAATGAGTTTTGAGTATTTCAGGTTCTGTGTAGGACACTTAGTCACAGTTTATTTTTAGCAAGAACGTCTCAACAAAAGCAACAGGCTCTATTGGTGAGTCTTAGCAAGTAAGTATGATAAAAGAAGATTAGGAATAAAATTAAAGATGTTAAAGGGGGTTGCCATTTTAATCTTTAAATCCATTTTAATTTTGCACATTTAATTAGTTAGTGATGGGGGTGAGTAGTAGAAGTCCATGGAGGCTGCTGTGATTCGTAGTGTGGATCAGGTATAGTATTGTTGTACAGTTTTTTTTTGCTAAGGTTAGAAGGCTAAAGGCCTGTAGGATGATGTAACTCTGGTCACATTGACATGCTGAGGAAGAGGCATGGGGACATGGGGAGAATCGAAGAAGCAGGTGTGAGTAAAATGCTCAGCCTTCGAAATGTGTGTTAACCCCCTGCTTGTTCCCGTGTGGTGGATTATGCATTTTACTCTGAATAATGAAGTATTCTGACATTATTCCCGTTGGACTCTTTCATGAAGTGCTGGGTCCTCGTCATTTGTACCGTTTGCTGAGTTGGGAGGCTAAGGGACCTGTGATGAGTCAATATTGTCACTTGAAAGCTGAGAAGAGGCCAGGGACATCGGGAGGAGTAGGGTGGGAGAGAGCTGGCTGAGCAGAAAACAAGTCGGCTCTAATGCCAGGGAATATAATATAAAGTGATTTATGGGATTAATGTTTGTAAGGGAAACAACTTTTAGCTAGATGAAGGGATGTCAGTAGTTATAAGGGCCTATAGGAACTGTCGGCTTGCTGATGTGATGAAAATGTGTGCAGGTTCCTTAAAATTTGTTGGTGGGATTTGTGGGAAGACTCTTAAATAGACATATGAAAATGCATGATTGATGATAACAATAAATTGTCTTTTAATATTCTGTGAAGATCTCAAAGCCCTCATTAAATCGAAAAGACTCTCGTGAAGAGTAGGAGTGTGAACTAAACGCTTCAAACCAATTTATTGCTCCATAATTCGTTCTATTATTCCAACATGCACCACAGTTTTGTAGAAAAGTCATGTAATATGTTAAAAAAAGCCTCCGTTTTATAGGGTTACACAAAAAAACCCTCCAAAAACAGCGCCACACCTGACTATGGTTGTGCTGTTCGTATTGCAACCCTAAGCTGCATAGAGATGAATGGAGTGGAATTGCAATACCGGCATATACATAAACCATAGTCAGGATTTTGTCTGTGGCGCTGTTGTTAAGAAGAAAAGCGCCCATGTTTTTCAATTTAGGCACCACCCCTTTAAGGCAGTTTTCTAACACCATGTTGTTATTTTGGTCCTCCGGATTTCTTTATAGAGAAGGGTGAGAGCCATTATACAATATAGTCTGAAGAAGAAACGTCCAAAGGGTGAGTTTTGGAGCATATTTGTAATGGTTTTGCAATGGTTGCTCCGGCTGCTGGCTGTAGAGTGGACATTTATTCCCCTATCCAGGATAAGGGATAACTTTCGGATGGATGAGAAGATGGTACCGGGTTGGGACCCCCAAGGGTCCATACGAACAAGGGTCCGTTTACCCCAATAGAAACATAGCAGTTGCAACATGCTTACCTGGCTGCTCTATTCTTCTCTCGCGACTCATTGACAGTGATAACAGAGCGCAGTTTTCCTTGTATCTGACATCCCGAGCAATGGAAAAAGAAGGGTAGTTAGGCGGCTCTGCGGGCCATATTGTCCTACCGCACCATACATTTGGAGGTACCACATGGTTGTTTGCAACGGACCTTATTCCATGGGGGCTCACCCCCATGGGGACTGCCGAGGATCAGCAAGTTAATCCCTATCCTTGTGGATGTGGATAACGTCGTTATGACTGGAAACCTCCTCTAAATTATTATGAAATATTTATAGGTCTCAAAATAGAACAATAAATATAAAACATTAATATAAAACGTTCTGTTAATTTCTGTTTGCAATTTGATCTTTTTGTAAAATATGGGTTGGCAGGGTTTGGAGGACACTCCATCAAATCTGTACTCTATACTCCCCTTTAGTGCTCAAAACCCAAGAAGAAGCAGCGTGAGTGTCTAAGACTTCCAAAGTATGGTCAAGAGAACCCCCCTGTTCAGGAGGTGGGTGGTGGGCGTACCTGTAGGTAGGATTGTCCTAAATACCCCATATTGTGCCAACTTTCTGCTTTACCTGTCATTAGCCTGAAATGTAGTTGTAGTTATTAGTGCACATTTATCGGGGCTTGCACACCTGAAAACAGGGGTACAAGCCCTGAAACAGGGGGCTTGCAGGCTATATACTACAGGGGCTGGCTATATATTAGGAGGCTGTGACCAATGCATTTCCCACCTCGGCTTTATTTATACTCGAGTCAATAGGTTTTTGCTGGTTTTAAAATCTAGGTACCATGGCTCTATCGGGTCGGATTATACTCGAGTATATATGGTAATTGCAGTACCTGCGATCTAGTAATTGTGATTATTGAAACAAGAAAGAAAACTGACAAGTCCTGACAAGTCGCCCCCTTTGTGTGATTAGTGGTTGTGGCCTACAATGGGTTGATGAGCCCCTTTCTGCCAGGATACCTCCAAAAAAATTATTCCATCAACAAAAGAGAGGGAAAGGGAAATCTATGACATACCTGGCATTTATGATAGTAAATGTTTTTGATGGTTTTTTTTTTTTTTGCAGGGGCGGGTTATGGAAAATGACAGAGTAGAACAAGCTGGTGGTGGTGGGCAGGAGGCGTCGTTGGGGAAAAGCGCTTAACCATTCAGCTTAATACAGAACCATTTTGTGGATGAGTATGACCCAACCATGAGGTGATCCAAAGAATGTGTGCAGTGTGGAGTGTTGAGCAGACTTGAACCGTTAAAATTCAGGTGGTTCCATGGAACTTCATTAGTAGAAACACTAACAAACCGTATTATCTGGATAGTACTGGATTTTTATTTCTGAGCACATCGCTCTGGTTATCTCTGGCACTTCATAGATGATTGGAGGTTGCTTAGGACACCTGAACCCAGGCAGGTGTCAGCCATACTATGACTCCCATAGTATTGAGACGGTAGTATGTAATGCTCGCCTGCTGCTCTAATAATTACGACTGTCTCTTATTGGGGGAAAGGGATGAAAATGTTAACTTGGGGAAATCCATTCAAGTGCAATATAATAAACCTCAATGACAGAATTAATTAAGTGTATAAAATACAAATTATTCTGCGTCTTTGCATTACAAAACCTTTACTTTCAGTATCCCCTAGGCCAGTGATGGCCTATTAGACAACGAGTGCCCAAACACAACCAGACCCACATATTTTTAGCGAAGTGTCAATCGGACAATTTAAGCGTACTTTTACTCCCTGCTCTGTCCACAGGTTCTAAATTGTAGTAGCACTTGAGGAGGACCACAATACAGAGAAAGAAGGAAGGAGAAGAAGAAGAGTGGTTGAATGATTAGTGTAGCGCTTCAGGGTCTGGGCTGCCTGGGACTACAAACGGCCCTTGAGTCCTGTCTGCAACTCATGTGCTCGGGTGATGGAGCGGGGGGTGCCCATAGAGAGTGCTCTGAGTGCCCACAGGTCGCCACCCACTGCCTAGTCCTTATCTATTTTACACTTATGTTTCTATGCTTCAACCATGTATGTTTACTGAAACTGTTAGGATCCATTCGCACTGAACCAGAGGTTCTAAAAGGGAGGGTTTTAAATTCTTAGGAACATGTAAGTGAAAAAGCAGAGGTTTTCTATGCCGGGGGGATGGTTTATGAAAAGCTGTGGGAAGTATTGCTGAAGGAAAGGCAGAGATCAGTAACTTGCAAGATAACCCTTACATGTTCATGGTTAGCCGTTTCCTGAATAACAAATTTCTGGGCGAATTGGGACAAAATTCATCAAATATTATGGATTCTTTATGAAATAATATTGATATTATGGAGAGAATTTATTCTGATTTTGTTTTTTTTTTTTGTTTTTTTTTTGGAAAAACATAGTTTATATACAAACATATTAATCTCTGGATTCTGCACCACAAAGTCACAGCAATGAAGGATTGTAAACTAAGCACACTGATATACTGGTGTGTGTGTCCCCTCTGGTCAGATCTGCTCTACTCTATGCTTTTGCTCTTAACTCTTTGCTTTTTAAAATTATACAAATGAGGGGCTCCAAGTTCAATGGGTGTTAATGGAAACTGTAGCCCCTCAGGCTCATTTGCATAACCTTAGTCTTTAAAAAAAAAAGCCAGGGCATTAAGACGTAAAGAAGAAGCAGATCTGAAGATGGGTCACATCTCCAGTTTGTCAGTGTGCGCGGGTTTACAAATCACGTCATCCTGGTGGTAGAGTCCTTTAAAGGATTAGTCCCTGGGACCTTTGCAAATGTATCAAGGATGAATAGATAAAAAGGAACCTGTCCCAGGATTTTGTTATTATCCAGCCTCGTACCTGCAGGCTCTTGCTATCTTGTTGCAAAGCAGGTTCCTATATCCAAGTGATGCCGACAAGTGTAAAATTTACTCGTATTCAATAAGAAAGAAATAACAGCATAAGTCGAGGTGAGACAATATCAAGGCATCAAAACCCAATACAATTACAATAGTAATTTATTGATACCTGGGAGGAAATAGGTTTTGTGATAGTGTTCCGGCAGTTGTAACACCACAGAGACGGGCTTAACCGGTACAGTTCCATAATACACTACAGGGATGACAGCGTTTTACATGCTGCTAGTTCCTTAGTTGCAAACAATTACAGGACCAGTAGAGGTTAACAAGACCACATTACATTAAATAAAGGTTGAAACAATACAGTACGAAACACAATAGTGACAATAACAAATAGGACACAGCTAGACAGACATGCTCGGGGTCCTACAGAAGGGTGGTGTCGGGGCGGCTATCGTGATTGCTAATTCTTCCACCTATCAAAAGCTGCCCGACAAAACCATCACAAAGGGGGCTATTTACATGCCGTGTCCCCCAGAAAAGTGGCAGGACAAGGCATGTACTGACTACCCAGTGTTTCTGCTTGTCGCAGGATTTAAAGGAAAATGTCACCAGGATTTTATCCCACAACCGAGCAGAAAACCCTCAGGTAGGGAGGGGAAATGTTATTTCTCAAATTCTTCTTTTATATTAAAAATAACCTACCAAAAATCACCACAAAACCAAATGCAAATATGTAGAATAACAGCATTTTTTTTGTTCAGATGACTCACTTTAAGAGAATGGAATGGAGCGTCACTTCACTTGCCTTATCAGGGGCTCTGTAGTACAGACATACCTGCTTGTTGATCTCCAGTTTGTATAGAACCAAAGACTGGTGCGATTTGAAAGTTAAGATTCTTAATGCCTAAATACTAAAAGCATTGTGCAGGTGATTCTCTCCTCCAACATTAAAAGTGACAATTTGCAGCTCCAGTTTCCACAGACTTTTATGTGTGTGTAAGATAGGGAAACGGGTGAGATTTTACTGCTAGAAAGGACATCATTTCATACCTACCTGAAGGGGCTGTCATGAAATTGGGGGTAAAATCTGGGGACAAGTTCCTTTTAGCTCTGAATGTACCACATTGTTTAATAAATAATAATTCACTTATATAGAGCACACATATTACGCCAGTGCTGCAGAGTTTGCAAAATCAGTCCATGTCCCTAATGGGGCTCACAATCTAATAAAACCTACCAGTATGTTTTTGGAGGTGGGAGGGAAAGGACAAACCGAGGGACCCGGAGGGGAAACCCACACAACACGAGAAATACAGACTGTATGCAGAGGTTGACCCTGGGACCAGTTCCCCAGCGCTGAAGGCTGGTAATGCCAACCACTAAGCCTTCAATCACTATATGCTAGGTGGACACGAAGCTAACTGTACAACCTAGTAGAGGGTTACACCTAGATATTAGGAAAGTGAATAACATTTTAGCTTAGGGATTTTTTTTTTTTCATAAAAGTCAGTGACTTCTTCAAGCAATTTTATACATGACTGCGTACCTGAAATACACTAGGATGTCTCTGTGTGCTGCAAAAATATGGAAGAAGAGACCACAAGCTTTCTAGTCATGTGATGCAAGTGTAAAGAATTCTGTTTAAACTAAATAATAATCGCAAAAAGTGTTTTTACCTTTAAAATTGCAAAAGGGCCAAATTGCAACTTAAAATTATACAGCGGTTGTCCATGTTTGAGTGATACACGTTTTTAGCATTGTAAAATAGAAAAGACTCAAGTCACCTTGCTCCCTACCCTCCGGGGGTATCTGTGGCTGAATGTCCAAGCACTGCTGAACACGAAATATGTGAAGGAACAGCCCCACCCCAAACAAACACAAACAATTGGTAACGCCACTTGTCAATTTGCTCATAAAATTCTAGGTATTGAAAAGAAAAGGATCAGGAACACATTTTGGTAATTGAAACAATGCTTTACACATGTCAAAGTTTCATAGTTTCATAAGGGAAGGGAAGGAATTTAGGGGAAACAATTCTATATAACATAACCATCAATGTTATTTAGGTGTAAAAAAGGCATCTAGACCCTTCTGAAAATCTTCTCTGCTGTCCCGCTGGGACCAGCGCCTGAGGCAGGCTATTCCACAGTGAGGACCGTTCTCAATTAGTAAAAAAAGCCCTGTCGTTGCTGGTGATGTTTAAACCTTGATTTTCTCCAGACGGAGGACAGTGCCCCCTCGTCTTTTGATGTCTAATCACAGGTCACAGGTAATTGCTCCTATAAAACTCTCCTTTGCCTTAGTGTTGCAGAAATATGGTCCATTATTTGTTTCCGTGGGACCAACTTGTGCTCTTTATTGTCGTTGTTTCAGGATTCCTACAGAAAAAACAGTGTTGTCATAGATGGAGAGACGTGTTTGCTGGACATCTGGACACGCGGGGGTCAAGAGATAAAGTGCAATGCGGGACCAGTACATGAGGACAGAGAAAGGATTTATGTGTATTTGCCATAACAACACAAGTCTTTTGAGGATATTCACCAGTACAGGTAGTTGTGACCAAAAAATTGTGTTATTTTCGGTTCCAAACCTTAAAGGACATCTACCACAAGATAAAGGATGGTATGCAAATGAGACCTAAGGGGCTCCAGATTCCCTTAACACGCTGGCGCCCCTCAGGCTTCATTTGATACCATCCTTATCTGGGGGTAGAATGCCCTTGTACTCATTTATTCCAAATTTTTGCAGATTATCCTCTGGATAGCATGCAATATATCAGACATGACAGTGTCTTCCAGCATATTAATGGGGTTGGCCAATTTTCAATAAATCTTTGATTAGACAGACTCTGTTTGTATATGACTTGCCCCTTTGAAAGCTTCAGCCTTTTTCCTGTTCTCATACGCTGCCCCTTGCACAATACACAATGCTTAGGCCGTCTTGTGGCATCACCCCTTTATGGAGACTGTAAAGAGGGGAGAGGCAGGATGAGTCCGAACTCTCCTGTGGCACAGCCTCCTATTCAGAAGATCTCCAAGATGTAAAAAAAGAAGCACAGAGGGTCTGCACACAGTACAAAAGTGCGTTAACAGGATTTGTATCACGTGATTGACCTTCGGAGCGTTCGACAAGGCAGTAAAGGCACCTGGGAAACTATGTAAAAAAGTGGCCAACCTCTTCTAAGCGGAAGGAAATTACTTGTACGTCCCATAATGCAACAAGTATATGCTAGATGCTCATGTGACATTGAGTATTTGTGCCCATTCAAAACAGCTAAACCGGCGGGAGGTAAGGTGTACGACCCCTGCCATCTCTTAGCATAGGTGACAACTCTTTGAGAGAACAACTTCAATATCAGGAATTGAGATCCAGCAGTTATCTCTCTCTCACTGCCTCCAGCAAGGCTCATGGTGTGTTCCATTGAGCTCCTTTTCATGTCCGTCCTCACTGACCAGACACAGGAGAGGGGAGGGAGGAGCAAGAAGGGTCCTAAACTTTCCTGTTACAGCTCTCCATTCAGCAGAGCTCACACACGTACCAAGGACTGCTGAATGGGACTTGATGACATTCTGGGATTATTATTAGGCCAGTAACGGACACTGGGCAACTATGTAAAAGGGCGGCCAACCCCTTTAAGTTTTAAAATATTTCATTACTTTACTTGAACTTTATTATCATCTCCAACCGGAGGCAGAAGAGTTTGATTGCATAGCTCATAGATTACTAGGACTTGAAGTAGCTAGCATCATGGTTGTGGTTCTCTCATGAACGGCATATGATGAGATAGACGAGGTTTGGGGTCACATTCACACGAACGTGTGATATGAAGGGAGGGGCACCGTGCGGATAGGCAGGGGATGCCTACCCCTCCCCTCTCCATAGTAGAACAAGCAGAAGTGGCGCCAGTAACATTGTTTCTTATCACAAACTCAAGAATCCCAGGGTTTGCTTTGTGTATGAAAGTTATTTTATTTTTCTAGGTTTTATTGTTGTATTTTATGTCATGCGCTGGTGCATGTGAATGGTGAATTAGCTATGGCAGACGAATTACAATGTATCTGCTCTGTACCTCCGGACTTCACATCTTTAGTACAGTAACAAATCCCAAATGACACGCAAATCTGATAAAAATTATTTATTGATAATTTTTTGTTTTCAGGGAACAGACTAAAAACGGGTGAAGGATATGATGATGTTCCTATGTGTGGTGGGGGAATAAATGTGACCTCCCGCCAGAACTGTGGAGAACGACAAGGCTCAGGACCTGGCAGAATGTTATGGGCATTCCTTACATTTGAAACCTCTTGCCAAAAAACAAGGCAGTAAGTAGCCGCTGTGTTGGCTTAAAGGAAATTACCACTTGCAGGATTCTTGAGTTAGTGTCACTGGTTTATCGTACTTGGTGATTTTTTGATGGCAGAATTTCCATAATAACAATGACATTTTAAAGGGATTCGGCCCGTCTTAACCTTATGTTTTGTAAATGTGCAAGCATAGGGGTTTTAGGCTTATAAAGTAATTCACCAGTAAATATATAAGGCTGCCACAGTGCTTCTCGTCACCCTAATTATACACTGCTCCGCACTGTACTACCCAGCATAAGTTAAAAAATTAGTCATCACTCTGTTGTCCCTGGACAGCAGAGAATCAATCGCTGCACCATCTCCAGCTGCTGTGTATAAATCATTCAGCTCAGGTTGATAGCTTTCTGGACAATTCAAGCGTTCCTGTGTATGTGGAAGTAATATGTTATGTACCTTCCTCTGGCACCCAGCTTTCCCAAGGTTCTGATTTTAAATAGGTTTTTGAGCAAAACCGACTGGGATTAGGGCTTATATGTTTCTGCATATTAGGTGTAAGCTACAGCATTATCAAAAGGTAAGTGTTCTTCCCTTTCAGCAAACTATTCATATGTTGGGTAATGAATTTTGTTACAAATTTACCAAATACTTTATGTAATCCATTCCTTGTGGTTTTTCTAGATCTTTTGCTTGTGTCATTCTATAGGACAGCTTCATTGTCTAATTCCTGTGGGAGAAACCACCGTCCCTGGTAATGGTGATATCACACAGGTGCCGGCTAGCTAGTTATTTCTCACAGCTCTGATTTACTCTCTGGATTATAAACGAGCCGTGCACCTGTGTGTGACATCACATGAACAGGGGGGATTTATGAGCCGTGCACATGTGTGACATACATGACAAGGGATATCGGAACCGTGCACCTGTGTGCATAACATGACCAGGGCAATAAAGAGCGTGCCACCTGTGTGTGACATCACATGACCAGGGGACAGGGATTTATCCACTGGAAATAAACAAGGAAGCTTTCTATCGAATGACGCAAAGCGGATACTAGAAAACTGTAAGAGGACTTATACCTACGAAAGTATATGGTACAATTCATGCACACAAACAAACTCAATTCGATGCTGAACGTGGACAACCCCTATGATAATGTTCTCTTTTTTTAAACCCACTGTTTATTGAATCTCTAGTCTTTTTTTGGTCGTGTGAAATGGGTCTGTTAACTTGTGTTCTGTGTGGTAACAGTATTTAGCCTTCTGACTGGGCGGATTGTAAGCGGTCATGTGCCTTGTGTTTCTGTATCTTCAGGGGGTGGTAGAGCGCATTTTACACGGTAGTGAGAGAGATCCGACAGCATAAGTTACGGGAAGCTTAATCCTCCGGATGAGGCGGAAAAGGGATGTCTGAACTGCAAATGGTTGGTCCTGACCTGGTTATAAGAAGTTCCAGGTGTTGTTCTTTAAACACGACGATCACTATATGGCTAACCTACCGGGTGCAATAAAGTTTAAAATTTAAAGGGGTTTTAAATTCTGCTCCATTAATCTCATGGTGATGACGGAAATTGCCGAGCGCTGCATATCCGTCACTCCATAGAGATTTAATGCAGCAGAACGATAGGTTTGTCCGTATGATACATGGTGGATGGAGAACAAGTGGTCAAACCTGAGGTATGGGGACCCAATTAGGACCTCGTTGTCATGACTGTGGGGGGTCTCAATCCACTGAGATAGGGCCTAATTGTGTTCGTGAGAAAATCCATTAAAGGGGTTTTCCACAGATGGTCCTTTTGATTGTAGTAGACAATTGGCCACAAGAGGGAGCTATTATTACTGTTTTTGTCAGTGAACAAACGAACCAGAATATACTATAATACTGCAGCAGTACATGAAGGACACCCAGATCATACTCTTTAGGTAGAACATTTAGACACTACTAGTTTGGTAAACCTTCTCCCTATTGATTATTATATTTTTAGAATCATCCATGATATATGATTTTTTATTCCTCTCCCTTAGAATCGCAGGTCACAGCCTGACCTGAAGGGTTTCCCTGTTTCTGCTCCTCCGGCCATAGTGGCCAGGATACCAGCTGGAAAAGTATTAGAAGAGAAAGTAAGGACATCACGACGTCCATGGGACGTCCGTAAAGACTCCACCTGATGAACATGAGTTTCTATTTCCATATCCAGGAATGTATTGTCTCTGGTGTGTGAGTGTATACACAGTAGTATAATGACGAAAAAAAAGGGTTAATGATGTGGACTGTTGTTGGCAGCTCATAGGATCTACTCCGATTTGATCATTATTCGTATTGAATCCCGTATCAGTACTTCAAGGCAAATCTGGATCTTTGGATGAGCAACCTCTATGTAATGCCCATTGCCCACGAAAGGAGGCATAGTACTAACATGTCATGGCACTGACTACAACGCCGATGTATTCTGACCTATCTGACTTCAGTACCTCATGGTCGTTATGTATTCTAAACGCCGAGAAGTAAAAAAAAAGTATACAATATGATGTATGACATGTTAGTAGATGCGTGGCTCCACCGCTGTGAACTACAGGATCCCCCTCCATCACTGTCCTTGAGAAATAAAAGTGATTATGGTAAGGTATTTACTTTTTGCCCCGTTTTATGATTTACTTATTTTAATCAATGCTTGTCCTTTGTTGAATGCACACATTACAGGTAGGTGTGTATCAGGTAAATCCGTTCTAAACTGTCCCAACCATTTCACAGAATAAGGCCTCCGAACCTATCAAAGGCCCCCTATAGTTCCTGCAAGATGTCGGGACCCGAGGGACTGCCTTCAGACGACCATATGTGGACGTATAGACGGACGACAAATTTGCCTGCCTGTCTCTATTCTCGTTCGTGAGGAACAGTCATGCACTTCGCTTCGGTCCGGTGTGTCCATGCAGTAAAGTCATTGGCAGTTAGTTAGGTGCCCATCACACTGTTGCAGTTATCCTCCCAAGCTAACTGCTACTAACATTGCTCCATTGAACAACCGGAGACAGAGAAAGTGGAAGTTGACTGGACACTCTTGAAGAATCATTAGTTCCCATGAAGACACTTTCTGAATATACTCAGGATTAACAAATAACACATCTTAAATTCACTGAATTCCAAAAAATAGTCCAACCTGTCTCAATCTGTCCTGGTGTGCACAATTTCCTGTATCTTCTGAGTTTAGGATCAGCAGACATCTTGCCTGACTCTGTGGAGCTGAGCTCTTCTCTGTCTCTAGCCCCCACCCTTGCATTCCAGGACGAGCTCACACTCACTGACTTCCTGCCGGCAAACAACGTCAGCAACAGTCAGAGTAAAGCTACAAGCTACAGGATAGGTTCTTTATCTTGGGGAGGGAGGCACAGTAATAGTGTAGAGCTGAGATGTAGCAGGGCTAAGTATGTAATTGTGTGTAATATGCATCATGGATTCATCATTTCTCATATGTCGTATCTCTCTTTCTATGGTCATATACTAGTACAAATATTCAGAGGGAAATGAAAGTGTATATAACCTTGTACCCTGATAATCTAAGCACTTGTCAGCACACAGCATCTCACAACACAAGAAGGATCATAATATGTCTGCTTAGAGAGTCCCCACCCACACCTTGGAATCTTACACTGACCATCACTGTGATAGGAGCTAAACATAATAAAAAATGAGTATAATTGTAAGTACGGAGTTAATAATGATCTTTATTGTGTAACATCATAGGGGTTTGAAATTTGAGAATTTCTTTCATGGCAAACCCCTTTAAGCAACATGGCAGGGAATAGGAGGTTCTCCTCACCCAGCCTTAGCAAGCAGGATGGGCTGAGCTCGCTCAAGCACGCTCTGGCGGGACCAGCCGCCGCATCAGTCAGAAAGCGCATGAATAACGATAAACGCTCTCAATTTCATAACCACATACGTTTACGGTTTAATTCAATTAGTCAGGCTTTATTCCGCATTGCTACAGCAGAATAACAAAGTTATGTACTTTTAACAGTGTGGTCCTACATAAATGCACACATTTTCTTGTATTTAGTTATACATATAGGGGGTTATTTATCATTCGGCAGCGAGCGAGGATGTGTAGTTCTTTTAAATCTGATCGCTGACGCTTATCTGGTAGGAGGGATCAAGGAGGCACTGGGGATGGAGTAGCTGCGCCGTGTACACTAGTCAGGGCTTACTCCAAGCCCCTGTAGCTCTTTGGTAAATAAGGACGCATACCACAATTAAAGATTTAAAAATTAAAGGGGAACTAAAGGATACTTTACTACATAGATGCACTCCCAACGGATCGACATTAATAGTTAAATCAGTGGTGGTAGCGTCCCTTTAATGAAGAGGGTGGAAAGCATGTGAGACTTTTTGGCAGTGAAAAAGTCTCAAAAAACCCTTTGAGCCTTTTGTTGTGATATGCCAAAAAAAGACGATCAATAACCCATTGTATGGGGTCTCACAGAAATTGCATTTCAAAATAGTGTGGCGTTCATGATCTCTAAGCCCAAAAAGGTCCCGACCCCTGATATAGTTCTAAAGAACCAAACTGCTACCAGGAAAGCATTAAAAAAAAACATCTTCCAAACCCTACCATTTTCCCCAAAATAGCAGAAATAGTCTTCGCTCTGAGTAGATTATTTAAATCAGTTCGTTATAATATGACACATTTCTGTTACATTCGAAATATAAAAAGCTGCGAGAGCAAAGGATTTGGTATCTACCACAGGGTAGTCACGGCGTCATCCATGTTCCAAATGAAATGACAAAAATAGAGGATGTTTGCAACCGTGAGTTAGTTTTTAAAGCATATAAAGCACAAAAGCAGGAGTTTCAAAAAATCTGAGAGGAGGTGTTAATAGTGAATTAAGTGAATTATTATCAGTTTTATCCATTCAGGGTGTGCAAGAACTCTCGCCAAAGCCACCAACATGAGGCACGTTCACACATGGCGAAGGGCTACCTCAATGTTCACAGTTGAGGGGGAACATTACGCTAGATTGCCATCGACACCCAATTGGGCACATTACTTTACCCGGTTACAGTCACGATCCCGCGGCACGTGTCCGACGAGGATTTGGGATTCACTAAGGTCGGCGCGATATTCCAGCAGGTCCTCTCTGCCTCGCTGAGGTCCGCCCGGAGGCGTTCACCTTATTCTTCAAGGTGCCATGTGAGTGGCTTGATCTTGCAACACAATAAGTTTTAAATTGTGCGGGTTTTACGAATCCGTAGGGTTTTTTGTCCAACGGCCACCCCCCCTGATTCTGTTGTGTGAAAGCCGGCACCACAATACGATCTTGAGCGCCAAAAACTTAAATATTCAGAAAACTCGACAAAAGTGCGGCGTTCGGACCTTAGTAACTGAGCCCCAATGTTACCTTCCATATGCGATCAGGGGAGGTTTGCACTGCATTTTAAAACGCAAAGTAAATGCAGGTGTGAATCGTTCGCAAGATCATCTGCCATGTACCTCTGAAGCTGTGGAGCCCATGGGGTTTATCATCCAGGCAAACCTTTCCTAGCATGTCAGTCTTTAGAGAGGAATCTAGTGGGCTTGCCTCTGATGGGGGCGTTTAGTTGCATAGGGGCTTGTAGACAAAGGGTGGTAGAGCAGCGTATAATGATGAGTAGCTTTAGTGTGTGATGATTGGGGACTAGGTAGAAAAAAAAGTGGCCAGGTGGACTTCCATAAAACGGGCAAGTGGGTCTCTACCATAAGCGGGTCTGCCCCTGCTCTCCTCATCCAATTCCCTGCTTCTTTTGTAACCTGTTAGGCTACATTCACAATGCCGTCCCTTTATGGAGGACGTAATGACGCCGATATACGTACTCCATAGAGGAATGGGCGCACTGGCGCCTAAGGGAGTACCGTAGCGCTCCGTACCCGGGAACAAGATGGACCTGATCCTACCTTCCCGTAATACGGGCCGTGCGCATGTATTATATGGAGAGGGGCGGGGGGGGGGTTGAGCTGCGCTCACCTCCTCCTCTCCTGTGCACTGCCGTTGCCCGCTGCGGTATGGTGCGGGCGGGCAACGGCAGTGTGAATGTAGCCTTAGTCTTTGTTCACATGCTCAGGTTTTTTATGCAATTTCTGATGTCCAAACTGGGAGTGGAGTGAAAAAAAGAGGAGGAGGGGCATCTCCATTAGATGTTTTCAATTGCCTCGGTGGTGGGCCAGTAGTGGACAAAGTCGGGAGGCAGAATCGTGGTCGGGAACAGGGAGGGTCATGACAGGACAGCACAGAGTCAAAGTCAGGAACTAAACTTGGGTCACAATGGGAAATAACAGGGTCGCAGGGGCACCCGTGACACAGATCTGCGTGTCTTATGTGGTCTTACATCCAGCTCATGACATGATTGTTCTCATCTCTTTTCTCTGTGCCAGATACTAGTAGACTATTAAGCTAAATAAACTTGAGCCTGATATGATATCTAAGCACCTTGTCAGCACCACGCATCTCGTAGCATAGAGGCATCATAATGGTCTGCTTAGAGAGTCCAGCCCCAACACTTGGAATTTTTACACTTTTAGTAGTCAGTGAAAATTCCAAAAGTAAGTCGGTTCAACAGATCATTGTTGTGTAACATGGGGTGAACAAATTTGAGAACTTCTTTTAATGGCAAACCCTTCTTTAGTGACTCATGTAGGTGAGCGCTGTGAATAACCGTGAAGGCACTGATCTCTGAAAAAACAATGTGCACACTTCGTGTTATAGAATCCCAGACCTGGATCAGGTGTCCCTGTATATGCCATCAGAAAGCTGGATTCATGTATGACCCGTACCACTGCGCTTTATTTGGGTGCCTGTGTCTACTGGTTAATGACCTATTTCCTTTTGGTGTTCTTTGCGAAGTACAATGGGTTGTTTACTTGAAAGACATAGAGGTACGTACGTCCTCCTATCATGGATTATGCAGGCAGTTATGTACTTACAAGGGTAGGAGGAATCTACAGAGATTTTATACTTACAACTGATGTTTAATGTATCACGTGGACACTAGACCTCTAAATAGGTTGTTAACTACTCGATGATTTTATCCACATGATTGCTGGGGAGGGACGGGTTCAACAAATATTTAGTCGGGTGGAGCTATGGCAACATAAAGGACAATGGCAAATTCTCAGTGCTACAATGGTCGAAAAAAGAACGATATAAACACTCCAGTTAGATATCACCCATCATAGTCTGCAGCCTTTACAGATCCTAGGGGACATAAGACACCGCAGAGTAAAACAAAGTAAAACAAAAAAAAAATCATATTTTTTTATATTAAACCCGCTTTGGACCAGAACATGTTCAACTACCACATCCACCTAGGCGTGTACTATGATGACCACGTGCAATCACACTCAGTAGGTTTTGCTCTGGTTAGAACAGAATT